>JAQFZH010000043.1:0-69575 GCA_034695485.1 Entomobrya nivalis | reverse complement strand
TGAATGTATTCTGACACGAAAAGACATGTAATGACATGTAATCTGACACCCGTCTGATATCGACATCTGTAATCCATATAACCGTTAACTGCCCGTTAATTTAAGAAGTAATGAGTTTTAGACCAGAATCTCTTGACAAAGTTTGATCACAGTACTTTTATCTATCGATTAGTGCAATAAAAAATCGCCCATTTGAAAAGCATGTAACCGTCATTTGACCGTTACTCCACAACTATTGAGTTTTAGACCATGGTGTCTTGACAAAATTTGATCACGATACGTTTATCCATCGATTGGTGCAATAAAAAAATTCGCCCATTTAAAATGCATGTAACCGTCAAAACCGTCAATTGACCGTTACTCCTCAAATGTTGATTTTAAGACCATGGTGTCTTGATAAAGTTTGATCACAATACGTTTATCCATCAATTGGTGCAATAAAAAAAATCGCCCATTTAAAATGCATGTAACAGTCACTTGACCGTTACTCCTGTACCGTTAAACCGATTTGGCTGAAAATGACTAGCGATTGACCACTTGACATGAGGAGTCTGTGTGCTAAGTTTGAAGAGAATCGGTTGAAGGATGCCCAAGTTAGAGCGCACACAGGCGGACAGACGGACAGACAAACAGACAAACAAACTAAAATTATAACTACGATTTCATCTTCGTAATAAAGCATGTAAATACAAAAAGTATGCCGAGAAATCAAATAAACATTAGATTAGTAGAGCTAGCATATCGAATTACATTTTTTGTGTTTAAGAGGTTTAAAAAAGTGGATCGACCATTTTTAATATCGATATCTGTAACGTAGCATTTCCCACTTGCATAATATTCTTCCGTTTCTGAGCCTATTTGAATATTGCTTTCATTTTTTTCGTTGCATCTAATATGTAAAGCACAATCTGAGGACTAAATTGAAAGATAATTGAGCATTATCTCTAATTACAACTCAATAGATTTCTTTTGTTTTTCGTTTTCTAACAGACACAAACTCAACTAGTTTTTTCTCCAGGTAGCTAAAACATTCAACTATTTCTTTACAAATTTTTGAGATATGATGCAAAAATCAATTTTATGCCTAAAAATTTGTCACTTTTCAACTACTTCTAGTTTTACAAAAAATGAGCACACTGCTGCAGTATTACACTATTTTCATATAACTACGACAATTAATGCATAAGTAAAATCCTGTGGAAATAAGTTTCCGGGTTTTAAAGTGAAACAAATATATATTAGCGAGATAAAAAATCACGTATTATTTCAAAGCTGTAAAATAAATTACAGGTTTTAACAATAAAATATGAAGCAATCATTTTGTACAAATTTCTTCGAGTTTTTGGGCTTGGGATTTTCTAAACGTAGCACAAATATTCGTACTAGTCTTATTTTATTTTAAACAATTTCATTGAATTAATCGAAAAAATATGAAGATGATGTTTTTACTGATTTGACAAAAACAAACCAATTTTTTGTTATTTTATACCACTCGACAGTAAATTGGCATATCATCACGCAACTCGACTTCGTTTCGTAAAGTTGTTAACATGTTCTCAAATAAAATTGCGCAGGGTTTACGAAAACGAGCTATAACTTGAAGTGTTTACAACTTCAGAATAAACGTTGTAGTTTACCTTACATTGATACAATACCGTTGATATATATTTTTTCTTTAATATTTACACAAAGAGATCACAGTTTGCAAACAATCATGAGTCATATTAATCTAATAAAGAACGGTTGAGTCAAAGCTTGTATGTTTTCTAATCAAAATTAAAGCTATGTGTAATTTAAACCAACGCAAGATTTACGGGCGTTTTCAAAACTTAACCGGTTTTTTTTGTGTCGTCTATGCTAATATGAGATACATGTAATTACTCGGAAAAAAACCTGACTGAGCTTGTGAAACGTTAAACAAACGTTCTATTAAACTAGTACTCTTTTTCGACATTTATACTTTATTATTTTATATACAGAGTTGTACCACTTTATTCATTAGATTGCCACGAGAAGACTAACCAAATAAGTTTGCCGTGTATTTCGCTTTAACTAAAATAACAAGCTGTTAGTTTAGTTAAAACTAAGAATTTACATAGTAATTTGCGCTGGTACGCATTAAATTCTTGTGTTTGTCCCTGAAATGTGTACATAAAAACAACATTTTGTAGCGACTTGAAAGTTGTACATTTCTTGTCATTTCTAAGCCATTTCGGTGTTATTTATGGTTGGATTCTTTCACCATCATTTTCTCAACATATGCTTTAAGGTTTTTATTGAAGAGTGGGCGAATTAGCACAACTGACGTACTTTCCATCTTTTGAAGTACTTAACACTTCAAAGACCGTCTTTTTCTTTATATCTGTAAATCTAGGCTTTGTTGTTGATGCTATGAAATGGCATGTAAAACGAGTGGCATACCCACTCATTGGGAGCATGTTCATTAATATTAAATGTTGAAGCTGTTAGCATCTATACAAACAAAATATAGGTAACTTAGTTTCTAAAAACAGAGTGAGACGATTACGTGATCGCACATTATTTGGTTTTAAGTATTTCTCATAATTAGATATATATCTAAAGGTCCATAGTCTAAAAGTAATAGTCAAAATAAGGTATTCCTATCTCGTTAGCCAAAAATATGGAACATGATTTACGTTTAAATATTTAAATGTAAGCATACGTAAGCGGAAAATGAATTAAAAATAACCTTTATTTCTGAAAGCCTCTCTTTCAACAATATATCCAGGAAGTTACATATAAAATTAAACTTTTCAACAAACAAACTTTAATTCCTTCTATCAATAAAAAACATCTATTTTTGGTACATTGAAACAAATTATTGATTCACATTTAATGATATATGTGATCAAAGAACAAAATATTTGAAACGGTTATATCTCAAAGCTTACCCTTCTCTTCTGCTTCAACAAGGATCGTTCTTCTGAGAAGCCATTTACTGAAATATTAATTTTAGAGGACTTCGTCAATAATATTTACAAAAATAGGAAAAGGGTTCTAGGATTGAAATTTTCCAAAATGTTCATATTATCCTGACACAACACGTTTTCAACAGCATTAAACGAATTTCAATTAAAGTTTACGACCTTTGACAACTTAAATGGACTAATATTATCAATCAAAACGACATAGTACCATAAAACATCAACGCAATATCGCTTCTTGCCAATATCTCTTTTTCCAAAGTGAAAGTGTTTTCTTGTAAAGTGTAACCAAAATCTTGTCTAAATACGTATTTTGTGGAAGATCACAACAGAAAGAGTCACTGTGGAAGGTTGTAGTAAGTACGTATGTATATAAGTACTAAAGCATGTCATTTTCGTAATCTTAATAAGATTGTGTGGGATTTTGTCACTTACAATAAATTTTCAAAGTGCTGCAATAGCGACAAACATACTTAGGTGTACTGACATATTTTTCATGATGGCTAGTGTCTAACCATATTATTAGTTTACAAATCAGCAAAAAATGTACGAATAAAAAAAGAGAATTCATGCCATCGGTCTTTTGCTTCTGATATGCGCCCATATTAGTTTTGCATTATGGGCTATCTTTGCCTCAAGAAGTCCAGTATGGAAAAACCGAACACATATTTGAATGTTAATCTATTCGCTACATGTATCTACGGATTATATATGGAACCGTGGGGCAACGGGTCAATGCCAAACAATGCATAATAAAAATAAACGTTTTAGATTCATAGGTATACGAATATTTAAATTGTTTTATTACTTTACCCCAAAGTTTAATATGAAAATTCCCAGTTTACATTTATAAATCACCAGAGCTTATCCCAATTGACTTAATTACATTTTAATTTTGTACTAAATTTTTGTTACGTGTTATTTACACACATATATCTTTAGTTCAAAATCATACATTGGATTGATTCATCAACATTATTATTGATTTAAATATACACATTTATCAGATTATAAGTGTTTAGGCTTTAGCGAGTATTTATGTTAGACTTTTCAATCTCTTCAGACCCTTGTTTCACGAGACACTCTCGACGGACTGCCACTTTCACACACCCGAATATAAGTTTGAACGAAAGTGACTTCACGCTTAAGCCTAAAACTTTCATGGTTCATTTCAAATTTCTCATCTTTACAATCTCGAACTTGTCGATTTCCAGTAAAACTACTACTTTTCGACTGTGCTTCTCGTAATCCGAGAGTTGTTCTTGTGCTTCTATTTTTAGCATTCTTTCTCGTGCTCGATCGTCTACTTCTAGTTCTGGACTGATGTTTCCTTTCTTTTTGGCAACATTCCGGTCTTAAATGACAAGTATAAACACAACTTGTTTTAAAAACTGACTGGAGCATACCTCGAAATTTCGAATTTAGGAATGCATAAAACACCGGATTAATACAACTATTCGACGATCCCAATAATTGAACAAAAGGAATTGATATGCTCAGAACTTGATGTTCATTCTCACTAATTGATTCAGCAGGGGAAAACTTGATTCGACACATAATTCCATATAAAGGTAACCAGCTGAGTATAAAGGTAAATGTTAATAGGAACAATGTTCTTGTCTCGTTTGTATTTTGTCTCCTGTGCACATTCTCCACAGTTACTGATGAGGAGGCAGAGTCAATTTTCACTTCACGTTTTTGTACAATGCAGCGCAGGTGAAAGTTACAAGCACATATTAAAATAACTGGTATGCCATAGCAACAAATAAAGTTTCCAAAGAGGAAGTAGTGATCTGCTTGCTTGGGATTCTCCCACGTCTCTATACAAGCCAATGTCGTGTCGTTTTCATATGCTGGAATCACTTCGAATACAACAGCCCATGGAGTTAATAGTAAAAGTGCAGCAGTCCAAATTGAAATGATTGTCACAACAGCTTGATATTTTGAGAGTCCTTGAGCAATTTGCATGGGACGATAAAACGCCATACATCTATCCACCGAAATGGCTGCGAGAAAGTATGCAGAAGAGAATACCGAGACACCTTGAGCATACGACAAAGCTTTGCACATGAATGTGCCCAGAATCCATGCTGTAGAAAATAAAATTAACGTAAACAAAAATTAAATATTGTCAAATTTAATATAAAACGTATTTTCGAAAAACTTACGAACAAACGTGTTTGCAACAAGGTTACCAGGAATACAGAACAAAATGACAAATAAATCTGCCACCGCCAAATTCATAATAAACAGGTTTCTCACACTTCGCATTTGTGAGTGTCGGAAGTACACTAAAATAACCAAAAAGTTTCCAACAATCCCAACAATAAAAATAATTCCGTATAAAAAAGTGAAAAATATAATCCACGGCCAAGAATGTCGAAGATTTTCTGATTGAAAGTGTTCACAAAATGTGTCCATAGTGTTCAGTGTACTTTGATTGAATTGCATTATGAAATCAACTCTTATATTTGAATGTAGCTAACAAATAGCGTCTTTTAATAAAAAGAAGTTTCTTTTCGTAGACCATTTTTAGAACATGTTGCCAGAGCAAATGCCTGCTGCAGACTGAGAGAAAATGGGGAAAAGAAAACTAGAAAAAGGTAGGTTCACGTTTAGAAAAAAATGTGAACACGTAAATCTAACATGCTTCGCTTCTAATATATAACTTGACATTTTCAACGCCTTTCTCTTTCATTTCACATGTAGGTGAAAGCATATCAACGTGAGTGAGTCTGTGAATATGGTTGATGGATATGATTGCGTTATTGAATGGATATTCCGGATACAATTTATTTGTAAATCGCCAGATGGAATTAATTAACACATTACATTTTATAACTTGGTATCAATAACATAACTTAATTCGTAATCGTAAAATATTTTTATGTGCGCAATAAATACTGTTTTTGATAAATTTAAATAATTTGTGAAAAATTATAATCAAAGAAACCAAAATGAGTTGTTGTGCAATTTAAGGCCCTGTTCTTACTAGGCATATAAATAAAGTACACCTGGTTTCTATTATGCTTCTACAAAGCTTTTCTTTTTGGAAAATACTGCGTGGAATACAGGCTTAGGTTGATATGTCCTTGAAAAGTTCTCCTTGAAGAAATTATAAGTGATCCCATTGCATCCAATTGCAATAACTTCCAGTGTATATTTTTGCGGATTGGCGTTGTATTTTACGTTGTTGAGTAATTGAGTACTTAATTGGATATACCTGTCGTTTTTTTCTGACAACGAGTAAATTATATTTTGCCTATTTATTAAAAAGCAATTATAGATGCAATGAAGTTTTCCCAGCGAAGTTGGGCTACACTTTGCACCAAATGCTTTATGATATTCATTTAAAACAATTTTTTTTCACTTTTTACAATATTATAGGTTTGTAACTTCTAATATTGTCAAAGTAAGTTACACTTCAAACTTTAGTGAATTAATGTATTATTGTTTCAATAGAAAACCTATCTTGTTCAAATTGGTGTATGCAAAATTTGACACCTTTCTTTCGATAGTTTAGTGAAATTAAAGGGTTTCACGGATGCGTAGTTAATTTAAATTGACTCAAGCTTTCTCTCTTTCGACTTGAAACGCGTTGGTATGAAAGCTTTCCAACTATCTATTTTATTCAAAAGCTAATATCCTTCTAAATAATGACAAGCTCTGTTTCAACTGTACCATTTTCGATCAAATTGTAAGCTACCGCGTGAAAAACGCTATTAAGCAAATGTATAACATGACAAATTTGTGCATTTAAACTATAATGAAGCAATGCTGAATACTTTACTGATAGGATTTATGTTTGACGTCATTACCATCACATGTTTCAATGTGCGACGATAACAAAATGTAAAGCTCTTTCAATGACCTTCAGTAGAATATTTTTCTGTCTATCATGGTTAGTAATTTCTCAGCACTGTCTGACCAGTTAGACCGCATTTCATATTTGTAATGAAACATGTTCGTTTTACATCTGCAACATTCGAAAGCTCTCCTATCACCAACAGTGTCATGCAGCTTTCACCAAATGTATTTCCTGAAAAACCACAATTGATGTGAGACATGTTCTAATGAAATTGCGGGGTTAAAGGTTTATAAATCCTCTGGTATGTATTTTCCTTGAAATATACTTAACAAGGTACATGTTTCACATGGAAACTATTTTCTTTAGGGAAAGCAAAAGTACACGCGCTAAAGTGGCAATGAACTATCACGTTTACAATACATGTGCTATCCTGAAATTAAGTTGATACAATTGACGTTAGCCACTTACGATTTTCGAGTTCCATACAAAATAGATATTGGGAAACAACTTCAACAGAACTAGTTACTATGGATAGTATACAAATACTCAAGGAAAAGTTTACTAATATGCCAAAATCCTTCAAAAAGTTGAAAATTCACTCGTTGACGTACTTGACACAAGCCTATCTGTAATAATTGTCTGCTTTTTAATAAGAAGGATGCCTATACGAGTTCTGAAAATATGAATCACTTTATTGATGTTGAAATGATCTCAAATTGTCTAGAAAATTACACGTGTGCATTAATAATTTAGAAATGTCAAATCGTTCCACTGAAATGTTTTGCAAATAAATTGATCAAAAAGCAATACAGTTGAGCACATTAACTCATTTCGGATAAAACGAAAGTTTTGTGTGCCGTTTTCTTTTGATCTTGATAATTTTTAGTATAATTTTGACTTTCAAAAGAAACGTTGAATAATATCAAATCATTAAGGAAAGCCTGCGACATGTTTATTTTTAAACTGAAATTTATAAATATGGAGCAAACAACAAAAGTTTTGCACGGTTATTCACCAATATTGAAGAAAGAGCTGTCAAATAACCCTATCTATCTACAAATTAAGTATAACTTGTGTCCACTGATGTTAATTGTATATAGTTGTAGTTTGTGCAAACATATCTATCTTTGCCATTGAAGTGTCATTTGTTCCTTAACGACGAGTATAATTATGGTGTTCTTTGTCTCAATAAATTTGTAAAATATTATTCCAATTACATTTGATTAATTTATCTATCAAAATTCTGTCTTTAAAAGCTATGCGAAGCTTTAAATCACAGGTTTCTCGTATTGTACAAAATTTCAAAATGTGATATTTTACACCTAAGAAATCTTCATGCATATCAACAAAAGTACTGTGCGATGTGTCTGCTATTGCTAATAGTGTTATGTATTTTCTTTTATTGTCAATCCATTGAAAGCTTTTTTTCTTGCCTTTTATTTTCGTCAAGTCTAAAAGAGACTTTGGTACACATAGTTAGCTTAGGTGAAAGAGTTTTTTTTTGGAAATAGCACTGCCTTCTGGCAGACTTCCTCCACTTTGTTACTTGTTTTTAATTAAGAAGTGTAAATTAAAAACCAACAAGTGAAACTAGTAATTGAGTATTGCAATTTAGTTGGATCCAAAATTCTTTCAGTTTTGATAACTGTAATTAATTTTTAAATAACTTAAACATTCATCTAAAACATGTGCAAATGACAAAGTTGTTGTCAATGTCTCATAAATACATTAAAATCATTATATATGTGACAATACGTCAAGTAGTTAATGCACCTACAAGGCTAAACCTTTGAAATGAATTGTTGAGTAAATTAAAATAATGCATTTTTTCACTAAATTCAAGCTTTTCAAGGCTGACTCGACACCTTCAAAAAGGCTTACAAACAAAATTGCGCGCTTTAGTAAATAGGTACAAATTTGCTTACCCCGTTGAGCTGAACAATGTTTTTCAACCTTTGCTTGTTTGCCATACAGAAACTACGTTTTCCCGAATGAAATGTAAATAGCTATTCACCATGTTGTTGTCTCGAATGACAAGGTTTTTGTGTCAATATCACGCTGTAATATTCATAGTGGCTCATGAGTATTTGAATGTGTTTAAAAATCGATATTTGTTACCGCTTATAAAGTGCTTGCCTTATTGACATCATCCATCAGCCTTGCATTAAAACATCTAGACTAATGAGACACATTGGGCTACGTATAGCACGTTTTTAGACTTTTCAGGAAATATTTATATAATAAAAGACTACATGGTCTAGCACTTTTACACGTCTGCCTACGATAATTTGGTTATTGTAACAGTAACAGTTTGCCTGATTGGATAACAATAGAAGCGCAAAATATTTTACTCGTCAACAACCATCGAGCGTAAACTAATGTTGTTGAAAGTCACTGTTCCATGAATACATACGTCAATACTTTCAAAATCAATTTCTCCAATTTGTTTAGCAAAACGTTTAAAAAATCTAATTTTAACTTAATTTAAATGCAGTTACAACGCATTGTTTTTTTCACGAAAAAACTCAATTTAACTTTTCTCGAATTCTAAAGGCTAAAAAATCCTTTAATGTAGAACGCAAATATAAATCCCTGGATGCCTGGACTACGTAAATGCTGTAGAGGTATCCACTTTCATCAGCCTTCTAAAATACATTTTTTAAGTTTCTAAGAATCCAGTTCAAATTACATGGAAACAATAAAATACACCTTAAACGGTTTTTACAGGGCATATTGGGATATAACAGCTACTATATTTTGCTTTAACAAATATATGACAATGATAATGTATATTGTTCGAAAATCTATCACTACCTGATTTAGACTAGAATATTCAGCTATGATATGATGTAAAAAATTTAGCATTCATATTTTCTTGTGTACATACACAAGGTTAAAAATACATATAAAAGAATATTTTTGTATTTGACACACTGGGCAAAATAAATGCGGCTAAATAAATAAAATAAAAGATTCGTAATGTTGCACAATGTCCCATATTACAATGCATATTCTTTAGAGAAAAACAGATCCTTTCTTAAAAAGATCCTACTAGTAGTTGTTGGATTACTATCTTGAACTTTTTGGCCATCTTAATTTTCATTTTTGACTATTCATTGTTCGATGATATCTTTCATAACAGTAATTTTTACATCCCGTAGACATCTAAAACAAGTACAAAAGCAAAGAACGAACGGATGTGGAAGTAAAGAGATCCTTATATGTATGAAGCTTGTATGATCTAATATCACAAGTCGTGACTCCTGCAGCATAATATGAAAAAAATGAGCAAAAAAGTCTGATACAAGAGTGATTTTAGCACAAATGCATTTGCCATGCTTTTAGTTTGGCAACGTCGACAATACACAAAAATTAAAATAAAGCTTCGTCTAAATTCACAAATATGGTCGGTTAAATAATAACGATAGTTTTCTCCATTACCAGTTACCATCAGGCTGAAATAGTTCAACAAACCAGTTGTTTGGGAAACGTGTATCATCTTCAACTAGGAGACCACCGTATCATCAAGCTTGAATTGTCTCCAGGAAATCAATCTGATTTTTTTTAGCAAAATACGTGCAAGGTGTAACATACACTTAAATTGGTAAAAATATAATGGGGTGTATTAGGACTAATTAGTTTTTTCAGGTTTAGATGCTACTCGACTTAGGCCGGTTGAAGACTGGGCGAATGGGAGCAAGAGCTAGATAAAGCAACAGAACTTTCAACAGTGTTTTAGCTTCTCTCCCTTGTTGAAATATTGCATTGGAATATATGTATATTTGCATTCACACGGTGAAAATGTGATTGTCTCTATATGAAAAGTTTACTCTATGTGAGTACTATATTTTTGAAATGTAAAAAACCCTGAATTTTAATTATACCGTTCTAAGATTTTGAAGCGATCATTCGGTAAAATGTTATACTAATTTGGTGAAACATTTGATTAATTTATTTGTGAAAAAAGTTCTGAGACAAGCCAAAAAGTTATCTTTTTAGTCATTGGCAAGCTAGTTGACTCCATAATGTTTCATTCTGAAACATTTGTTTTGCTACAACGGAAAACATTTCTGCGAACTAATTAAATTGTGCACACAAGCAGCGTAGGTTTGATGCAAACTAGTTCGCTTGTGTGCACATTGGTATATTTCATAGGCAAAGGTTTTTCTCTGTGCGTTAAAAGCTCTCCATCTGCATGTCACTTTCGATAAGAAATTCTTTACGAGACTCCATTTAGACTGACTTTTGATCTTTAGCCATTTTAATTGGAAAATGAGCTTCATGGAAATTGGATGCTGAAAATGTGAATGACGAATGTACAACAGAACCTTAAATAATAGAATCAACCTTCATAAAATATGCACTAAAATACCAAACGACTGAACTGTGTAGACATAGGAATTATACGCGCTTGGAGAAATAAAAAAATAAAACTATCACAATATTGCGAAAAAATGTGTGAACGATACTTGTCTATGAGACGACGTCATGGGACGCAAAACACGAGGAAAGTTGCAAGGAATTTCGACGTGAAACTTTGTCCGCATTAAAATATTTACATAATTGGTTTGGAACTTTACTGTAAACTTTATACTTTAATTAATTGGTGAATGTACTTCGAAGCATTCTGCAAGACACATACAAAGCCTAACAATGTAAAATGCAACTTTCTAGACTAGTTGTGACATTGTAAAATTCAATAGTGACAATCTTTTTCCCGAATGGCCACACCCAAGATCATAATCAGGATCAACATCCAAGCACGCTCGCGCCAAGCACGCCACAGTAGCAGCTGGCACGCTTACACTTGCCTGACTCGCGCTTTGTTTTCATTTTTTCCATCGAAAAAATTAGGGAAAAGTCCGTTCTCAAGTTTGAAATATTTTTATTGGTCTGGTTAGTTAAATATTTAAATAAATAATTATTCCTGATACCAATGTATATCATTTAATAATATTTACCATTGTGTTCTTTAAAAAAAGAAAGCGATTTGTTACAGTGCACAACTAAACACAAACCTTGTGCGAACTCATTTTTATTAGTAGACAAAGTTAGCCAAAAAATCCTTTTGGTTTTCAGTTGTATTTAAGTGACATTGATTGTCACCATTTGTATTCAATATCCGAATTTATAAAAAAATCTTTTCATGGCTTCGTCCCACATTTTAATAAACAATGAAACATGATTGATGACAAGTTTATGTAAATAACATTTCCCCAACAACGTTTCCTGGCAAAAGAAACACATCCACTGCATAAAAACCTATGTACTTTTACAGTTTGACTCGAGACTCGTTCGGCCCTCTTTTCCAATTAAACCGAAATGAAAGAAAAATGGTCCAGAGTTATCAATGGTATAAACATGAAGTAAGGAAATATAAATTGTTGATTTTCAATATTTGCTCAATATTCAGAACTGCAAATGCTCAAGTATTGTTGTATTCATGTTAACATTGCTTAGCGACAGTATTTCCTGATTTGCCTTTGGACATTCATTTGGAGTTAAGTTTCAACTTAACTTTGATGGGTCACGTGTCCTAATACCCAATCAACCACACTAAAAACACACTTACGCAAACACATAGTGTTACATCACATATCAACATTGTTTAAATTTTAAGAATATCAATGTATTTATTTAGACTTACTAAGACAATTAACCGCAGAAAATGCGTTGATTAGTTGAATAACTGTAACCCTACCTGTAGAAGTCTCGAACAAAAATCTCAACTCTTCATATGGTTCATGAGAATATATTTTCTTTATTGCATCACGTATTTGAGTGTAATTTGAGATCAACGTAATGAGCATGGGTTTAGTTAAGCTTCCGCTTTAAATGTATATGTTGTGCATTCAAGATTACCTAAAGAATAACCAAGCTTTTACAAATGAATATTTTAACTACCGAAAATTGCTTTCACTTTAATGACGTAGCTGAATTAATATTATATGACGGCTGTTTAAGCTAATTTCGTCATTTTGTCGTGTTCCCTGAATTTGTGTATAAACACTGTTAGCTGAAACTAATGTTTTTCAGAAAAATAAAACACAGATTCTTACTTGTCTGTAGGGAAGAACAAACATGTTGATTTATGCTTTTAATTTAGCGTCCGCTTGCGAAACGTTTGAAATTTGTTCCATCTGTTGGTATTACATAAAAAATCCAAAATCTTAAGAACTAGCTATAGCTTCAGAGATATCATACAGTATGAGAAACACCTATTACAGCTGCTTTACACACAGACAGAAAAATTATATCCTTATTTTTTTATTAAATGTCCATTAAGTATATTAATGAAGTCATTGCCAGTTGTTGTAATCAAAGTAAAGCTTTGTCTAAACTAAATCAAGCATTGGTAACCATGCGATAACAGAGATCAAGTTAAGTTTAGAAATTTAGGTGTAATTTAATGGTTGAACCTTTTTGTGTGTTCGTGTAACAATACTAATAAATTTGATGTTTGAAACTGGGGTGACCCTTTAAGTTATAGGTTGGTAGATAATAAATGCAATAATTGAGCGCAAGGTACATGTATGCACGTGTACATAATGCTTTTTCATGTGCAATTTCTCTTTAAACGCTTGTTTCCTAAGGTTCCCTGAATTAAACAATTGTACGAAATCTAGTTCCATTAAAACTACAAACAGAGTACACCAAAAGGGTCGTGTTTGTATAAAACTAAATAACATACAAAAATATATTTCGTGTTCAACTTAGCAACTGCTTATTTTTTTAAAGAGAAAAGCGTTTCTAAGTCTGAAATGTGTAATTGTATGCATTACTTTGTTTATTGTTCAAATGGTTCTTTGAATCAACATGCTAACTATATTTCCATCATATATAACAAAACTTTTTGATGAATAGTTTATATTCACAAAAAAATCTTTTGTAGCACAAAAAGGTAGACTCAAATGCTCATTTTTGTATTAACAATTTGACTTCTGGAATTGTTATGTGCTTAGTACCCCGTAATTATGAAATTATATAAAAGGGCAAAGAATAAATTAAGTATATAAAATAGAAATTAATAATGTACAAACGAGTCTGTACATCCAGTTATTGTACAAGTACTCTACTTGGAGTAATTTTTCGCAGGAATATGTAATCCATCTCAACTGAGACGTGCCTTTCGTAATACTGAAGTAATTAATATTTCTCAGAAATGCGGTCCAACTTGGCATTAACAGCTCTTTCTCTTCTATATGAGTCGTACATCAAAAGAGAACGTTGTCGAACCAAAGCACTTGCATACGAAACCAGATGTTGAACAGTAGAGAGTTAAGCATTTCCAGACTTGTTCCAGGTACTTTTAAATATGTAGCAGTCTTTCCAAGATATAAAAAAATGTAAAGGAAATTTGCAAAGTCTTGGAATTAAAATAACGATGCTCTCGTTTGCCTGCAGAGATAATGATATGGATATGCTCATTTTCCTTTTAGAGATACTTTTGCAACAGAAACCCAACTTCCTATGGTATCATTACGTACACAACTTCTTTAATATGCAGTACGATGGAAAACTTGTCGAATAGAGTACCGTGGATGACTATGTGAAAACATTGGTGACTGTAACAAACTTTCACTATTTCTAGTTTTCTCTCAGTCTTCAACAGGCTTGTAGCATAACAACATACAAACTTGAATTATAAGCTGATCTCATTCTGCCCCAATCCATTAGTACAAGTTAAACTGTAAGACAAATACAATAACATACTGGTAACCAACCCGTGAAAATATTACATTCATTTTTTCAAACTTTGTTTAAAACATTTGCTTAGTCATTTTCATGAACAAAGAAATAAAAGATAATTATTTATTAGTGCAACTAATCAGTTTTAATTGAATAACTTTCGGCATAACAGAAAGCATGAATACCAAAAGCGATATTTCTTCTTTTGGAGAAGACCCAATAACAGGACCATTACCAAACTGGATTAATGAGTTATTTCAATCTGAAAATCTTCAACACACCTGGCCATGGACAGTATTTTTCATTTTGATTTACAGTGTTATATTTATTGTTGGAATTGTTGGAAATTTCATAGTGATTTTTGTGTTTTGTCGACGACGTCAAATGAAAAGCGTAACGAACATGTTTGTCGTGAACTTGGCCGTGGCTGATTTATTTGTTATTCTGTTTTGTGTTCCGGTCGCTCTTATATCAAGCATATTTGTTCGTAAGTTGACTACTTTTTCGATTTAAACTGCACTTACATCAAAACAAATTGTCTACCCCACCTTATATATTAACTCGGTTTATTTTCAATTTCAGCTTGGGTTTTAGGAGTATTCATATGCAAAGGTGTTGCATACATCCAGCGAATTTCCATTTTTTCTTCTGCATACTCTCTTGCCGTTATTTCAGCTGTGAGGTGCAAAGGAATACATCGTTTCTTGCCAGTGATAAACAAACTGACCAAATTGCATGCCCTAGTCATTATAGCAGGTATTTGGACCACTGCATTCCTGATTTTGCTCCCATGGCCTATAGTATTCGAAGTTAATCCAATGCCCGAAAATGGCACAACACTCTCTTGCATGGAAAACTGGACAGATGGGTACATTGGGGACTTGTACTTTCTAATTGGAAATCTACTGTGTTGCTACACTATTCCTGGCTTGTTTATCTGCATAACTAATTGGCAGGTATGGAGTAGAGTAACGCATCAAGAGGACCCTGTTAGCTTAATATCGCCCAGATACCTGATCAATCATCATCGACGAACTAAGTTCGGAGGAGAAAAAAAGTTGACCATTATAGCTTTCACTTTTCTTTTTAGTTGGTTGCCCTTGTATGTGGTAATGTGTCGAGTGAAATTTACGTCTATTGAGTCAATGAGTGAAATGGAGTTGGATGTGTTGGAGGTTCTCATTCCCATTTTTCACTTACTGGGAACTTCAAATAGTTGTGTTAATCCAATACTTTATCATTATATAAATTCTCGTTTTCGTGAAATGTGTACGTCAGTATTTTACGTTCCAATTGAATGTAACTTAGCCTGTTTTGGAATGTTTCGACAGAACACAAATACACAGACATCTGTGGTAGTCACTGACACAAGGTCAATAAACAATGTTTGTCATTTTGGAAATTGTATTGGGAATTATACAGCTCGGGAAAGTAATTTTATAAGTAGTGGTGTGATTACTACAATGGGATATCAGTGTGGTTGCGAGAATGATATGCAGTTTTGTGGAGTTGTGCGCGACATGGATGTCGACCACGCACAAGCTACAACGTGTCTTTCCGCTAGGTGGCCAACTTCTTCGCTAAAATGTTCTCATGAGACGTCTGTGTAGCTTTCTGATAACAAGTGCGGTTTTAAGTGTGTAATGCTTTACATTAAGTTTGTAAAACTTTAAAGTATTTAACCATGTTTGTATATATGTATTAAATTTTATACTGACACTAAAAATATTATATCCAATTCGAATTTGTATTGTTTGCAGTAACTTTAAGTGGATTTTTTATAAATAAATAAAATTTACGCATTGCACTCCGATTTGCAAGAAACACAGTTATGAAAGATTCCAAGCAAGAAATTGAGCTTTGCATTTTGTTTTCATTGCAACAACGGCGACATATCCAAGAGTATTCTAATTTAATATTTTTACATAGTATGGATCTCGTTGTAAGGAAATAAAATCAGTAAAACTGAGGTCTTTTTGTACGGTTCACTGTTTAAATTGGAAATTTAAAACCGAGAATAATATTCTATTTAGAAGATACTTTTTAAACGTGAGGATGCTAATCCAAAAACATGGCAACAAAGTCTAAACTAAACTTACTCAAAACCATCGCATTTGTGTACCAAATATTTTCACGTGCTTTCAAATATGGTAAAATATAAAAACACATTTATTTCATTTTTCCAAATACACCATAGATAAATATAGTATTTGACCCGTAGGTGAAAACCTAATCAGGTTGAACAAGACAACATTTTATGGCCTTGCTACATACATAAAGGCGACAGCAAACTTAAGTACAGTTTCACATAGATATTGCCTATGCAACAGTTTGTGGCGACAAAAGTGCACCGTCTAGCACTCTCCAGAGTAAAGAAAGCTATAGTGAAAGTTATAAACCTGAACTGTTGCTGGCTTGCTTTCAGTCGTCAGTAAGCTTTCACTCGAGCATCATCTAAACTCGAAACTAGGCTTGTCCCATGACGCCCCAAAGTTAAGCATAACAAACAGCAAAATATTTGGGTCGACGACAAATTTCTGAATTTTTATTTGATTGTGGCTTACTAAAGCAGTTTATTTATATTTCAACTTTTGTTAGAACATGCACAATGAGCATCCTTAATGGCGCATCTCTGAAAATGTAATGATTTTCCTCTAAAACTCGATTCATGAACTATGTCAACCAGACAGTTTTCGTCGTTCATGAGCATTTTTTATATTGCATTACACAATATACTCAATCATATTTGTCGTGGGAATCACAGGAAACTTCGTTTTTGTGTATTGTAGACTACGAAAATGAGAAGAATGACAAATATGTTTACCGTGAACTTATCCCTAGCCGGTTTAATCTTCACTCTCTTTTGGGTTCCAGTCACACTTTTATCCAATATCTTTGTTCGTAAATTTCCAATATTTTACTGCAAGAAATCATATTTGTAAAACATATCATCTTTACTTAACATAATGTGTTATTTTGTATTTTTTTGTTTTTGCCTGGATTTTGGGGATATTCATGTGCAAATGCGATGCATATGTTCAACGAATCTCCATTTTGCATCTGCATACTCTCTTGTTGCCATTTTGGCTGAGAGATGTGCAGGATTATACAGGCATACATAATAGGCTAATCCGTGTTACAAACTAAAAGGTTTGCTGAAGAGTATTAAATCGAAAAGTTCCAGTTGGATGACCTTCTCCCAGATATGTAACGAATCATATCGAAAAGTAAAACCTGAAGGGAAAAAATGATCACTTTTCAGTTTAGCTGGTTGCCTTTGTATGTAGTATTTTCTATAGTGAAATTTGTATCAATACACTAGAACCGTGATACAATCAATCCTATGTTGTATGCTTACATGAACTCTCACTTTCGTGAAATGCTTAAGTCAGTATTTTACATACAAACTAATTGTGACTTGTCCTGTTATGAGAGATATCATCGTGGAACAAAAAGCCGGAGACTATTAAAAGTGCTACATCAAGTAAATTTGCAAATAAATTGAAATAGCTTTTCTAAATAGAAAACAAGTTTTCACTGAATACTAGCCCCTTATTTTAATGAATCTGGTGGTAAAAGTTGGTGGAACGAACATATGAGTACTTGTGAAGCAAAAATAAATTCTTTCCTAAATCAAAAGCTCATTAAAACCATTCAGCCAATGTATCATGAAAGGATATATGTCTAGAATGGCTCGATACTTCATAGGAATGTGTCATATTGTCGCAGGATATCTCTTTGGAAAATCTTTAGAAATATTATTGGCAGAAGCACACGCAAAAAATCTCTTTGGAAAGACTGTTACACAAATTGATTTCCCAGGTGTTGCGTTATATTTTGTATTATTCACAAGAATTTGCCATCAATGCAATGTTCGGTAGTCCTTAACAGTAATTAGTTTGAAGATATAGCACTAATGATTCATGCAGAATAGCATAAGCTCAACTAAATCCCGCGAATTTAAAACTTCTGTACTTTTTATCATCACAGATAAGTGCAAAGTCTGGTGAATTTTCACCGAAATATGTAGCAAACACCCATTTCAATCTTTGGGTAATTTTTTTTTCTCGAAAATATGATTTTACATTGACACTCGTGCATGAATACTTGGCTTTCACAAAATGAATCTTTTTGAAGTCTGTATTATTTTCATGATTGAAATTGATTTCTACTTTTCTCAATTTATTGTATATTATCGTCAGATAACGTGTGTATACCCTTGTTGCACAATACTTTTGAAAATGTCTAATTTATTCCACTTAAATCGCTACATCGTAAATTTTGCAAGAAGTGCAATTGTGCCCCTCAAACTTAATTACAATTTGTTGAAGAAATGCAATGAGAATAATGAGGTTTAAACATGTTAAGTGCATTATCACAACGGCACGTACGTAAAAATATATATTTGTCTGAAGTTTCATTTGTATACGATTTTATACATGTGTAGTTGCAAAATGATGGAAATTTCAAGCCCTGCTAGAAACATAATATGGGTATGCTTATGTCAGAACGGCATGCCTTCAGAATATTCTCAAGAAACAAATTAGTTCCTTTAAATCTATTTTTACTGTATATTTATTGCAACTGTAGCAACCATTTATGTTCTTTTTAAAAATCCACATTTTTGATTTTCAACTGAAATTCAGGTACAACATTGAAAGGATTTTATGTTAAGCACTAAAATTTGGACAAATTTGCATATTTATTTGACCTTCATACAGTTGAGGTTGGTTTTTATATCAAATGGAATCTCAAACGAATGGTCGTTTACTTGGTTATTATTTGCTTTTAAACAACTAAGTGTGCGTTCATGAATTATGACTAGCTGGCTTTAAATCTTTCCAAGTTTTCTGTCTGTTAAGAGATTAATCCAAATTATAAACCGTTTTCCCAAACTATAAAAACCGTGCTGAGTGTTTTATGTTATTTATGCAAAAATATATATATGTATAATGGATTTGGATTGGGCAATGCGAATTAGACGCCGAAGAAAAATATATGCTGGAAGTTAATTAGACGTTTGTTCATTGTATCGTTGTACTGCTACAAACCGCATTGAAAAGGCTGCCCTTATTTATCAAATGTAATTTTTGAGATTTTTAAATGCATTGGAATACGATTTATCAACAACTCTTTGCTTATAATTAGCCACCAAAATTGCGTTATAACATATCAAAACGGCTCTCGCATGGTTGTTATTGCCATTTCTTGTTGTTTTTACAATTTCATAACTTTTTAAACTGCTCTATAAAATGTTTAAACCTTCACAAAAACAAATTAGGGACAATTTTTGAGGTTTAATTTGTAATTTTATACCGCCTAATCTTTTTGAGTAATTTTTTCAAGAGGAGAAATTTGATATGAGATTTAGAAATGGTGAAATATTGTAACATTATCAGCTTTTAGAGACATAGCATGCTAGGAAATAGGCCAGTTTGGTAAAGACATGGTAAAAATAGAAATTCTTTCAACAAAAATTTCCTGTACGAACATATGCTATCACAGCAGCATATGAAGAAATACCAAACTATATTTGCAAATCAAATTTCATTATATTCTACACTATTCCCCATTACCAAAAATATTGAAAAAGTTAAAACTTATCTACTTATTTTGGACAGATTATTTAAAATACTATGTATTTATTGCTTTTAGAAATATGAACATAATAATAAATAATATAATATTGCACGCATACATCCACTTAAAACTAACTAGGATTGACTTGGGCAACCTTAGTTTTCACAAGGTGTAATAATAGACTGAAAAGAAAAGAACTTCAAAGAATAAAACTTGTAGAAAATATAATGTCACAAGTGACAAACAAAATTTTGTTTATTTACAACATAATGAAATTATTGCTACAATAAAAAAATCTGATAAAAGGTTTTGACAAGTGATTTTTTTAACGAAGCGCATGTAACGTTAACAAAAGTGCATCACATAACATAATAAGATGGTATAATAAATTATGTATTCGAATGTTGGCGAAATAAAAAGTATGTTTGGAGGAAAAAGAAAATAAATATCAAATACTTTTTCAATGTAATTGTGGCAATTCATAACATCACAACGTCCTCTCCTCTTTTAATTGTGAATACCTTTATTTGGATGTTCAAGCTGCACCCGGATTTTCTTTTCTTGTTTAAAACAAACACTTTGACAATCTTGAAATCTTGTTTCAAAGATACAAACAAGAATTTTGGTAAAGAAAGACGCTTGCAGACAAAATAAATATATCTTCTTTTACGGATCCAGTGCAACTTTAATCAAAAAAGGGCACAACAAAATACATGTGATGGTAGTTTATTTTGACGAATTAACATTGTGTATGATTTCAATTGAATCCCATATAATTAAAATGGCTAGAGAAAGAACAGTGCAAGTTGCAGACAGCCCATAAATCTGTTTACCTTAGGCTTCTTAGACAACGATAGTAATCAACTAACCAACATATTTACTCAAAAAAATCACTTTTTGACTTACACATCGACAAAGTTCAAAGAGATATGGATATTTTTGGAAGTGGTATCTACATATTAAGAAATATCAATTTCATCATGCAATCAACTGCTCAAGTATTTCCAATTATTTTCTTGTACAAAACGATTTTATCCATCCTCTCACAAAACCCACGACTACTATATAAATCATCATTCCAACATCAATTAAACTTTATATAAGAATGTATCTTTCTGACTATGACATTGTTTTGTTTTTTGACAATGTTTTCGAATGAAATCACATTTGTATGCATGAGTGATGCTTAATAATAGTTGAAAGCACATTTGATGAAACTGATGAGATAAAGTAAGCATCATTGTTCTTCTTGACAAAAGAATCTTGGGAAATATTTTGGTTTCATATTTTTGCTCATTAATTTTGCTCGTAAAACTTCATATGAACTTTATAAAAAGACGGAGGGAGTTGTTACATTTTATTGAATCCTTTGAAAACCCATGACTTAGCAAAGCATAGCAAGTATATTATAGACTACACGGCTTAAAACATGTTTGTCGTTGGTATCGGTATCATACTAGTTGTATTAAAAATTGTATGTGTTCAGCCAAACTATATTTTCATTTGAACAAATTTCTCGTCAGCCGTTTAAACTATACAAGTTTGAAATTATTCCAATAAGTTTTTGCACCTTTTACTCATTTTCATAAACGCAAAGCGTGCAATTTCGAAGAAAAATCCTCTTTGTAATTTGTTTCCTAAACGATTTCAAGTGAAATATAATTTGTTTTATGTTTCGCCAATCATCGTCTAAATCGGATATACTGTCTCCAAAAATTGTGATTAAAATCTCATTTAGATTTATTAATTTTTCATTGACGTCATTCATTGCATGGTATTGATTGAAAACTAATCATACGAAACCAAAGCCAATAGTTAATAAAGGTTCCAAAAATACATTTCCCAAAAAATTAAAACCCTTTCTTATCGATATCATCATTACAAAAGCAACACTAGGCTGTCTATACTTTCAGATATTAAACACATCTTGGCTAAATTACACAAAAGCTTTCAAAAGGATTTTATCCTTATAAATTATTATATTTGACGATAAAATTGGAAAGCTAAATATATTGGTTTTACAATAAACGAATGTTTGTAAAAGGGTGCATAGGAAATCTCAGTTGAAGATTTCTTATTAATTTCAATATGCCTCAATGTCCTGTCCATGGTCGCTATAATTGTACTTCTTTTGTTGTCTGGTTGGACTAATGAAACAAGTATAAATGCTGAAGATATAAAACTGGAATATCATTTTTTCTGATTTAAAGTCTAGAAACTCCAAAGACAATATTAATAAGATACTAACTTTACTAAGAAACTCCATTGGTGAAATTCAAAAGGCAGGGGAAGATGAGTTTAGTCATTTTATGTTCTGGCTCACATTCAATCTTATAAAATGAAATGATGTTTGTATACTGAAATAGAAATATAGTCTCATTTATAACCTTCAGCTGTCCGAAAATTATAATGTATATTGCTTGCAAGCCAGTTTTTGCCAGCAAGCAAGCCAAGCAAGCTATTTTGAGGTGCTCATGATAAACCTTACCAACTTTTTTTTGTTAATTAATCCTTAAAACATGGTAGTATTAAGTACTCGTACGTAAAATGGATTTAAACATTATTAAAATATCTGAAAAACGTGCGATTTTTTACAAATAAATCATTAACTAGCCAGAGTATATTTTGATTGGTTGCTGGTATGTTTGTTTTATTGAAGTAAGATTCGGGTCGACATAATACAAATTTGGCTTTAAATAGTGTGTAGACTCTTTACCCATACTCTTTTTTCTACAAATGTTCCTTATTTAGTCACAGATTGTTGGCATGCAATTGATTCTTATGAACAGCAAGTATTTAACTTAGGTACCCAATTTACGTTCGAGAATTTAGTGATGTAAACATCTTCGAAAACATGACATGTTCATTATTTCATTGTAAATTTTAAACATCTTTGTTTTATGCTTTGTCTATTTAAAAAAATACATTCGAGTATTTTTTAATCCATAAATTTACTTGAGCACATATGTATGTATTCACAGCACTTCTTAAAGCCCAATCTGTATATTTTAACTTCAGTATTCTAAATTTAATATTATGCGTTTTATTAATTAAGTGATTTGATTTCATGACGTGATGCATGATGTTATCTCCACAGAAAGTATAGGTAGTATACAGAATTTTTATAAACAGGACAAAAGATATAGAAATCCAAACTACCAAAATCAGTTTTTTCGACAGAAAATAATAAAACCTGTCAAGACTAATTAGTATGTTTGGTGAATTAGACTTCAATTCAAACGTATTACATAATCAAAATAAACGTACAATCGATACGGTTTTTACGAAATTGATATGTTATGTTCTGATGACAGTTTCAAGAAGCGTATAAAACATGGGGTTTTGCAATGCTTTTATTTTCCCACATTTAGTAAACACGTGCCTTGTACAACTACTATTTAGTTATTTCAATAGGGCATTGCATCACACGAAAATGCAATTATATAAAAGGTCGGGTGATATAATATCGCTCTTTGACCTTAGCTTTCGAAAGCCTTTTATAATTACTTTCATAAAAGTAATTAAAAACAAAAGCAGATACCAAATTATTGTTTCGAGGTAGTATTTATTCTTGAATCAAAATGTATACTCAGGTAGTATTGCTGAATTGATGCAAGGCTTATTTATAGTCAACTTCAACCAAGCCTTGAGATTTTGGTAGATGTTTCACCAATATAATGACACCCGTTATATAAATACTTAAATTTTGACAAGTAAAAATCGATAGCTCGTAAGTACTCTTTTGTCAATTTTCGGTTCTTCTCTTTTCACCTTTAAAAAAATTGTTTCGTAAAATCTGCCTAAAAGAGTAGATTTGACATAAGAGCACAAAGCTGGCATTGCAGGGATCATAAATCATAAGAGAAAGAAAACTTACATAAAACTTTTGCGTAACAAAACAAAAGAGAAGTTCATTAAGGACTTCAGTATGTTTTCATCAGAAAGCATAACGTATCCATATACTACCTCTGTAGAACACATGAATTCCAAAAAACTGGTTTCAAACTATAATTCTAAGTTATATAAATTCTAGTTGTGTTTCAATGTAATATGAGAAACAGGAAGCCATGTATCAAATTGGTACAGCTTATACATCTTGTACCCAGGTTTTCCACTTTGATTTAAGAAAAGACTTTTATTTTTTTACTAAACAATATTGTCAAAGAGATAAAAATACACGAATAAGGTAATAGTGTCGAACAAATCAGTTCGTATTTACGCAATATATTATTTGTGTTTTGTAACCTAAGACGTAAAACGGGAATACAATGAAACCAGCTTCCAAATTAATTCAGTATTATACGAAAACCAATCCTCTTGTTACATATTAATAAATACAACTTTTCATTTATCTAAACAGTATATATTAGATGTTATAAAGCTTCAGGTTTAACCGTCAAGCAATTGTCTAGTTTGAGCAACACAGTGATAAAGTATCTTATAGCAAACATAAGTCTACTTTTTGGTCAGGTTTTGAACCGTTTCCGCTTGTGTAAATTGGCAAAATGATTTCTTGTGAGTTTTTATTGTCTTGTGCAACGTGCGTATTTCCATATGAAATAACGCAGACAAATCATGCCATTTTTAGGTACTACTGAGAATTGTCACCATTTATCATTCAAAATGAATTTTGGAGGATAAGATCTGAAATGAAATCTTGGAAAACTCATTACGGAAACATGAAGTTAAACGTCGTTCACTTTTTAAAGCTGCAATGATAAAATGAGCAAAATAAAACTGACGTTGAAGTAGAACACCTCAATCTCAGTTGTCTAGCAGCGAAATACCCTCGCGTTATTACCACATACCACGTTGAAATACCACATTCTTCTTTGAACCTTCTTTAATATGATATTGTTGCAACGATAACAAAACAAGCATACAAAATATAATCATTTACATTAGGTAAATTTACAAGAAACTTTTTAATCCAGAAATTTGAGACATCCTTTTCATGTAACCCAAGTTTGTTCGATTTTCGGAGAAATTTTCATCCTCTCTACAGCGATGAATATACTTTGTTCGTTTCAAATTCAAAGTTGCCTAAAAAGCCATTTTGTTAAATTTTAATGATCAACTTTTAAAGATTATTTCAATTGTACTCTGATACATTACTAATTTTGTTAAAAATAGACAAAGCCAGTTAGTAAAATATTTCATAAACTCTTGGAATCGAATAATGATGTACGCTACCACAGACTTAAGCTTTCACTTTCAGATGTAAGGATTCAACATGCGAACTAAAAGGGTATTGGTTTTTTATACATAACGTCTGTTCATATTCCTGACAAAGCACTCTGGCAGCTTGTTTGAAGTATGGAAAGCTTTGGTGAAAGCAAAAAAGCCTGAACTGTTGCTCGCTTTCTCTCAGTGTTCAACAGGCGGTTGCTCGAGTAGCTTCTAATTTAGAAAGAAGAGCTGATCTCATTGCAACCCAAGCTTAAGCATTACAGTTTTACACAGTTTTGTTTTTCCAAACTCTAAAAATATTTGTGCAAATCTCCTTTTTTAACTTTCACTTGATTTTTGATCTACATAAGCATACAATATCTAAAAAAATCATTTAAGTTTGTAGCTTGACAAAATATTTCACAAATACGTTTCTCTTTATTTAAGCAGTATGGATACTCTAAATAGCGAATTTTTTCCCATATCTGAAAACATGACGAATTCCTTCAAAGATTTGTTTTATGAACTATTTCAACCTGAAAATCTTCGCCATTCCTGGTCATGGACAATATTTTTTATTGTAATCTACTCCATTATATTTGCGCTGGGTGTTGCTGGAAACGTTATCGTTATTTTTGTATTCTGCCGACGACGACAAATGAGAAGTGTGACAAACATATTTATTGTGAACTTGGCCGTGGCGGATTTGCTCGTAATTCTGTTCTGTGTTCCGGTCACACTTGTGTCAAATATATTTTTTCGTAAGTTTCCTATATTTTACTGCAAGTTTTACATACATTTAAAGAAATTATTACATTTTTAAAACATGCAACTAACAAGCTATTTATATTTTTTGTTTTAAAGCCTGGATTTTAGGAACATTCGTGTGCAAAGGAGCTGCATATATTCAAGGAATCTCCGTCTTTGCTTCTGCTTACTCCCTTGCCGCTATTTCGGCTGAGAGATGTAAAGGAATATATCGATTCAAGCCAGTGATGAACAACCTAACAAAACTCCAGGCTTTACTCATCATTGCTGCAATTTGGATTACCGCATTTGTAATTCTAGTTCCATGGCCTATTGTTTTCGAAGTTGTTCCAATACCAGAAAATGGAACAACACTCTTTTGCATCGAGTCCTGGTCAGATGAGTTTATGGGTGACATGTACTTTCTCTTTGGAAATCTAATGTGTTGCTATGCCGTCCCTGGTATTATAATTTCCATCACAAACTCACAAGTATGCTGGCGAGTATCCAGTCGAAAGATTCCTGTTGGATCGGCATCTCCAATATATGTGAAGAATCATCATCGGAGAGTCAAGTCCGGAGTGAAAAAAATGTTGAGTTTGGTCACTTTCACCTTTCTTTTAAGTTGGTTGCCCTTGTATGTGGTAATGTGTCGAGTGAAATTTACATCTATTGAGACAATGAGTGAAATTGAGTTGGATATTTTGAGCGTACTAATCCCCATAGTTCAGTTGCTGGGAATTTCAAATAGTTGTGTTAATCCTGTATTATATGCTTACATGAACTCTCGGTTTCGTGAAATGTGTAGTTCGGTATTTGATGTACCGACATGTTCTAACTTATCCTGTTACGAAAGATATCGCAGAACAAATAGTCAAAGATCATTGTTACTAGCTAGCAAGCGTTTAAGAAACAACAACGTTTTGGTTTGTAGAAATAACGAGGCTCAACAAAGTAGTTCGACGAACAATATTTCAATTTCTCAAAGAAGTGAACAATTTGCATGTCGGGATGAGGCACTAGCTCTTGGGGCATTCTGTGACAAGGAACGTTATGAATCTTTTCAAGCACATGTTGCAGCCTATGTGTGGGTTCGGAAGGAAATCCGTCTATTAAAATTATCTCGCGAAACATCTGTATAATTAATTATTTAATGATAATAATATCAACAGTTTTGTACAGCATTCACTACTTATTGAACAATAAATTACACATTGAAGCAATTAAATTTCCTTTGTAAAAATGTCTGATATATAAATCTATTTGATTATATACTGAATGACTGAATGTAAAATCCCAATTTACTGTACTTAAACTATAACAATTAATAAATAATTTTCAAGTGAAAAACAGTGCAAACTGTGCATAAAGATTACAAAGTTATTTTTAAAATGCCATGCACAATCTTATTATATAATATACATATGCATACACGCACGAAAATATGACAGTAATTTGCTTGCTTGATTTCATCATTATGACTTTAACCTATGATGTAACTATGATGTTTCATAAAAGCATAAGAAAGAAATTTTAGTAAAAGTATGCATCACAAAAAGACAGATACACAGTTATAATCATTTCTTATACTACTAAGGCATATACCAACAAAGTCAAAATATACTCATTTCGAGCGAAACCGGAAAATTGACAGGTAAAAAGTAGAATACTTCAAAATATGCCTTTTTTGATTGGAAAAGATTGGGTTTATAACATATTTATTTTGTGGACGTTCTTATTTTACTAAAACTTACTAACTTCAAAGAAATTATTGCATTTCTGATTCCATGAACATCAATTACCTATTCGATAAATTAAGTGTCATTTTTAAGTTTTCATGGAGTAGTAGAGCAAGCTTAAACTATGCTTGGTTCAAGGTTATATATTCAGTATTAACTGATATTAGTATACTATGCATCCATAAATGGACCCTTATTGAAACGGGCAACCCAAAAGTGGGATTTATCATAAAATAAATACTTTACAACTTGTCAAATCCATCCTCATAAAGCGTGCTGGATGGTTGCAATGCAGCCTTTTTACTAATTTGGCAACTCATAAAACGTTCATGCCTTGTTTACAAATATATATCCAAATGTTCATTTATACGTATGCATATATAATAAAAATGGAGAAGTAAGTTTCTACTTGTTATGGAGTATGAAATATCATTAAACATAGGGCTACGAAGTGAATTTTATTCGCAGTGTATATCTTCATAACGTCCAAAACAGCAAATTTTATTCTGTTATGTTATACCGATATTATAAGTTGTTATTCCAAAATTTGACTCTTGTAAATAAATTGAATACTAAGTATTACTTTGAAGATCATGCATATACATTTTAACCGTAGGAAAAAGCATATCATATATGGTTTTTATTAAATGACAAAAATATCATAATACAAACACTTGCTTTGCGAGCATCCAGAGTTAATGTGTTTTGTAACGTAAGTTTGCGATGAAATCGATTCGAATTGATTCGCTCTCTGAATTTAGAGTTTGCTTGCAGATTGTTTTCGATTTCTCAAGATGATCGAATTTCTCATCAATATACTCAGCTCACACAACCTTTTACTGCACTGATGTATACTAGCAAGATGTTGTGGTATTAAGTTTAAAAAATGGCATAGTAAAAATCATACTGGTAAATTCAATACAAGAAACATAAAATAAAAATATGAATAGTACTCGGCTAAGGCTTTCGTACTTTTTTGGGCAATATGGCTGCAGCTGTAAAAGATACATGTTATATAGTACATTAAAATGACATGTTTTGTAAGTGATTTACGTCAATGAGAATGATTGTGTAAGTTTTAGATTACTTCAAGATATTGCTTTGTATGTATCCTGATACAATGTAATCAAACTGGTACACAGGTAACAAGTGAATTCATAAAAATGCCATAGATGTACTTTAGACATATTTACTCGTATTTATTTTCAGATCACTGATATGATTAACTTTTTGAAGTAGAATGGCATTACTTAGAAGTCGTCGCTTGTGTGTTTAATTAAATTGAATATAAAACGTTATGTAGACCACAAACTTAGCAGTCATGAAAAACTCAACGAGTTTTTCCTGAGGTCATAATGATCCTAGTTATCATGCAGTTTGTTCTTGATTTGAATAGATAAATATGCATAACTCTTAATACGATACACCACAAAATGGCATGCTATTAGCAAAAACAAATATAATAACCATGCTAGATAAGTTTTGGTATCCAAACCACATAAATATGAATATTTTTCTGTGAAAGTAAAAGAGTGAACTTAAACATCAAACGTTTTCACAAATAACGTCTGGATCTAGTACGACATTTCCAGGATTTTCTGGTAACAACTGTTCATGTTATTTGCATTTGAACTTATCAAAGTAATACGAATGTGCTTTGATGGTATTAGCGTGTCAAAAAAGTATCAGTGAACGAAACAGTAAATCTTCTTAACAAAGTAAAAGCATGGACCTGAAATCTTGTCAAAATAAAAGCTGAAATATAAGAGCACATTCCAAAGATAAATGTACAAAACCAACCGTAAAAAATCCATGTGTATTTTATTTCCATCTTTCCTCGAATTTAATTGAGACACAAAGCGTATTTGGTCGCAAAAATCTACTTATATTTTTGTGTTCTACCGACGCATGTATTTATTTACAGTTATAGGGCGAAAATTAATTTTGTTTTGACTTTTGTATATAAAACCCCAAACACATAAGTGTGTGCAAACAAAAGGGAAATAAGAGCGTTTTATATTTGGCTTTTATCAAGATAGGAATTAGGACATGCTGCTGTCACAGTAAACTTTGTTACAAAAACATGTAAAGCTTTCTTGGAATGTTTTCGATACCAGGTCAACAAACTGTGTTCTGTGCATTAACGACAATAACAAATATTAATATTTGTAGCCCGATACTAATTTCTTTCGTTTATGTGTTTTATGTGAGAAATCATCATACTTTGTTAATTATATGTTACAGGAAAATATTTTCAAATACTCTTCTTGTGGAATTCTTTTATTTAACCACACAGACTGTCAGATGCCATGTTGTTTAAAGTAATATGTATACAAGTTTATTTATATATGTATTGAATATACTTATTATAATAAGCAATATTTTAATTATCGTTAAAAATGTCTTTAGAAAAAAATATGTTTAAGCTGATATCAGACCATGTTAGCGAGTGAACTTTAATGTGAAATTTGATTAGACAAATGTTTGAATATGTCAAATATTTATGTATAATGAAAAACAAATTCCCTTATTTTTGCAATACATTTTAGTACACATGATACCACAACTGTATGGTCTATGGTCATACACTTGCTGCCAAAGGATTTCAAAGAAAACATCTGAAACCCAGAGAAAAGGCATGCAAATGATTTGTAAAATAAGATTTTTGGATCAGCTCTGTTGTAACCGAAAAAATCTGCAAAAGTGCTTTGAGCCACACAAGTTCCAGTTCCAATTTTTCCAGTTTTACGAAGTAAATACTAAATCAGTTTTTTGGAATAGCGTTGTCTAATGTTGACATGGTGTCGAAAATACGCGTTGTCAAACAAACGTAGTACATCCTAAGTGTGTTCTACTAGTTACATAGTTACAGTGATTCACAGCCAGTATGTAATACACACGCACTTCCCATGACATAAATATTTTTGAAATATCTTTGAATTCTTAAAGATAAGCCCAGTAGCATTAAAACTTTCTCTCTTTCCTTTAAGAGAATTACCGCAGTATGACAAATACAGTATGGACTTATTCCCTGTATTATCGTTGGAACATGACAAGTTGTGTTGATGCTTTACCACATTCCTTGAAGTTAGATGCTGAACAAAGTCTACTGAAAGGTGTAAACCCAGCACTGTTGCTGACTTTCTCTCATCCTTCAAAAAGCTTTCACTTAACGACGTCTAAGCGAGAATGAGAAACTAGTCGCAATGAGCCCCAAATTTTTCCAGCATATTTATGCATGTGAAATAAATGTCAATGCACACAGGTAAGTTACATGGATGGCATAACGAGCAAAAAAATCCAACAAATGCTTATATTTATATTGAGAAAATGAGTATTATGAATAGGATAAAGAGTGGAATTGTAGTCATGGCTCGGCTCAGAATACCAAAAACTAGATTAACGATTTATCCCCATCCAAAATTGTAGTCGTTCAAAGCCATAGACCATTTTTTAAGTTATTTCAAGTATTCATATTCAAATCGTACAAAAGTCTTGCGGTAATTGTATGGAATCAAAAACGGTAAATATTGTGATCTTGGCCATGATTGGCATGGACGATCGGATCTACGATAGCAATAAAAGAAGACAACGCAAACAATTTCCTTTTGTTCATTTAAATTGGATTTTGGCAACATTCATGTACACAAGTGCTGAATTTGCCAGTTAATTTCCGGACATGCTTCTACATATTTTCTTTATGTAAAATTGGATGTGTGATACAAAGTCTTATAACAATTCAAGCCAGTTATCCAAATCTCATGGTTTTCTTATCACTGCTAGGTTTCCTTGATCGTTAAATTTGTGACCTTACTGTCTTGTCTCGTCGTATTCGTGGGCATGACTATACCGGAAAGGAAAAACTACTTTCCGTTAAATTTCGGACGGATAACTACATTAGCCACGTGTTGTCACCTCAAAACTTTGTTAGGTAAATCCGTGCGTCATCTAAAATTAATTTCCACTTTAAATACTTTGACATTAACATCTATGGCATAGATGGCTCAAGGAGATGCAGCCCACTCACTTAATCATCCTAATGACGTTAATTGAAATTTCAATCTTACTCTTACTACACAGAAAATAAAACATACTTGAAAAACTTCACCTATACAATATTCTAAAAAAATATGATAAACTTTTAGTTTTTAAGAGTTTCCGGAGTCATAATAAATCTTAAAGTAAAATAAACACAAACAGTGTGCTAATTTAAATAGAGTTCACAAATGAAATGTTTGAACGGTCAAAAACTAAAGTTGATATTTCAAATTAAAACTAGGAGAAAGTAATATGTGATTTTGAAAGTACGTAAATTTTGTTATGAAACAAGACAATCTTGCGATAAGTACGTTTTAAGCTCTTATATAGGCCTAGAAGGAAGCTGATTTGTATGAATTTCTCATGTTTAGTATTTTATTAAATTATATTTGTGGGCGCAAATAAACCTATGATAAATACTATACTTAGAGAACATTGTTTACTTTGAAATGTGAACTTTTCCACATTTGTGATCACAATGTGACTTAGAGTCAAAATTGAGTACAACGCATATTCATGTAAAAACACTATTATTAATTCTAAAAGCTCACACAATCAAATATTGCACCTACGTAATGTTTGTGCAGTTGGAGTAGAATTATACAAAACAAAACTCAACTATTTTAGAATAACAACGCGTGTAAAGTTCACAGCGAGAATATCGACAAATGTCAAAGTGAGACCCACATAAAAACAGAACAACCTACTAACCATAAGTAAATTTCAAACTGCATTTTATTATGTTTGTATAATAAAAAAATCAATTTTGTTTCTTTATTTTAGAGAATCTACTATTCTTAGTATTGCTTCTCAAAATGTTTGAATGAATAAAAAAAGCGATTATATACCAATAAACTCCATATTTATGTCGACTTTATTTTTGTCTTGCTATTTGCCTACAATCGAATATTATGAATAAAAATGTGCCAACAGAAGAACCAATGCAATCTTCCGATACCGAACATATTATTCGCGTAATAGGAACTAGATACAAGTTTGTTTTGCAAGTTATCAAGACAAATATGAGAATAGTGTTTAAAATCTTCGTAAATTGGGCCAATGATTTTTATACTTTAAACATGAAAGTATTCTTGGTAAACAGCAGTCGTAAAATTGCCTTTTTGTGGCAGAAATAAAATCCATAAATGCAATCAAACTTTCAAGGATACTGAGCTTTATTGTTTAGGGCGTGATTCAAATATGCCACTTTTTAAATAAGCACTTTTGCTAAAAATAGAAAATCACTCTAATATGGAAAACAAACTTGTTGTTGAATACATATAAAACAAACAAACAAACATATTATTCATTTTCGAATGAAGGCCATGCTGCTTTTAGATCATTACAACTATAATATTTTACATTTGCATTTTTATTAAACATTTGCTTCTCCAGCCTTTCCAAGAAGTGATTTACGCGAACATATTTTCAACGAATCCATTAGTAATAAAAAATTTAAAAAAATATTAGAAGCATATGAAAAAGTACTATTCCAAGCCTGCTTTTTCTGGGCTACAATTTTCATTAACAACACTTTTGAAATAACATTAGAGAACAGTTCCTCAAAGTTTACTCTTTTTGACAGCTTAAAAGCGATAACGTTGTCATTCATAACAGCGTAATAGGATTGCATGAACACTGCGATTTAATTTTATGAAAGTGTGTAGTGTGAATTGTTTTCAGAAAATTATTGTCTGGTCATCATTATAGTCTACATGTTTAAGATCCATCAAATCAAATATCACTGTAGATGGTTATAGTCAGGCTCGTGTAAATTTCTAAAGCGTGTGGTTATCCTATTCCAACTAAAATAGAAAATATGGGAATTTTTCGCTAGCATTCATGTTTATAAATTTTTAATTGCTGCATTAGTGTCAAACTGCATTCAACATTCACTAATAACCAAATTACGTATTTACACGTGTTGGCCCTGATGGCTAGTGACTAACAGTATTTGTCTCAAAATATTGGATTGCATGCAGAATAGTCTATATTGTCAAAACATGTATGTACTGCACTACGTCATGCCATCACTTGGTTTGACAAAGTGATTTATGCTTCCAAAAACCTTCTGATAATCAAATTGTAGAGTCTACCAAAAATACTTAAAACACTTTTGTTCTAAGTGCTTGTAATCATTTTAAATCTTGTAGTATGTAAATCATTTACTCTCAGCATGTGGAGCCCATTTTTGATCGGATTACATTTATCTGTAATATATTTATGTTTGTTACGAGGACAACAGGGAAAAACAATTGACACTTTTTGATACATTTGTGGATGAAATTTTTTGCAAATCCTATTTTCAATTGACTTGTCTTCTACTTTATAATTACCGATCATGTAATTTAAGCTAATTGAATGATGATGTATGCTCGGTATGTACTTTATTTTCGATTGTCAGGGGTAAGCTAGGCACAACTATCACTAAAACATTTGAATTTACTGAACCTTCATATAAACTTCCCACTCCGACTAAAAACGGCTACAATTTACGAATTTCAGGATAGCCAAAAGTTCCACTGTCGTCCATATTAACAGCATCAAAACGAAGCTAATTCTTCAAAACGGGTGAATGGAGACATGTCTGCACTAGCTCTTGACTCATTGACACAAACACTAACATACTGCTTGGATGACGAAAAGGTCCTCAAACACGCAAGCCAAGTACACATATCAGCTTACAAAACCAAGAAATTGGCTGACATACAAAAAGAAAAAAACGCACATGAATACAAACGATGAATACATTACTGACTACCCAATCACTGCAGCTGATCTAAATACAATGCGATCAAGTTCAACATAATATTTCTTCTACTAATCAGTGGGTGTTTTGTCAAAAAACGCCTCCTATTTGAAGACGAATGATGATCAATGCTAAAAAATGCGCAATGAAAAAAATTAAATTTACCGCGGCAGAGTTTAAACATATTAAAGTTTTTTATTACTTAGCTACAAAATTGTTTTAGAAAATTCATATTTTACAAAAGATGAAAATCGCCAGCTCTAGTCTAATTTTACTTAATGATTCAAATCTAGAAATTCTCTTACAGTCCTTTGCTTAGTTTATTTATAAACCATGCTTCGGTTTATATATTTAGTTAATGGTATATTACATTTATTCTTAGTGTTAAGCTTAAACGAGTATTTAATTATGTTTGACTTACAATCTCTTCAGACCCTTGTTTCACGAGAAAAAATCGACTGACTACCAGTTGTACACACCTCAATATAAGTTTTCACAAAAGTTCCTTCACGCTTAAGCCTGTACTTTTCATTTTTCATTTCAAATCTCTCCTGTTTACAATCTCGAGCTATTCTAATACTAGCCATACTACTGCTCTGTGATTGTACTTCCTTTCGCACAGGTGTTGTTCTTGTGTTCCTAGTTTTGGCACTGTTTTTAGGGCTTGATCCGCTACTTCTAGTTCTGATTCTGGACTGGTATCTGCTCTCTTTTTGTAAACATCCTGGTCTCAAGTGACAAGTAAACTCACAATTTGTTTTAAAAACTGACTGGAGCATACCCCGAAATTTCGAGTTAAGGAATGCCTAAAACACCGGATTAATACAACTGTTCGATGATCCCAATAATTGAACAAAGGGAATTGACACGCTCAATATTTGAAGTTCATCGTCACTAATTGACTCAGCAGCGGAAAACTTGATTCGACACATAATTCCATATAAAGGTAACCAACTTATTATAAAGGTAAATGTTAAAAGGAACAATGTTTTTATCACATTTGTATTTTGTTTCCTGTGCACATTCTCCACAGTTATGGACGAACTAGCTGAGTCTATATTCACTTCACGTTTTTGTACAATACACAGCAGATGAAAGTTACAAACACATATCAAAACAACTGGTATCACATAGCAACAAATAAAGTTTCCAAAGAGAAAGTAGTGATCTGCATGCTTGGGATTCTCCCATGTCTCGATACAAGCCAATGTCGTGTCGTTTTCATATACTGGAATCACTTCGAATACAACAGCCCATGGAGTTAATAGTACAAGGGCAGCAATCCAAATGGCGATTATTGTCACAACAGCTTGATATTTTGAGAATCCTTGGGCGATTTGCATGGGACGATAAAACGCGATGCATCTATCCGCTGAAATGGCGGCGAGAAAGTATGCTGAAGCAAATACCGAGACGCCTTGGACGTATGACAAAGCTTTGCAAATGAATGTTCCCAGGATCCATGCTGTAAAATTACATAAAATTCGATAAAAATAAAGTATTTGCTCAAAAAATTGCAAAAAATGTATTTTTTTCGTGTATTTGAGAAACTTACGAATAAAAGTGTTTGAAACCAAATTTCCAGGAATACAAAACAAAATAACGAATAAGTCTGCCACCGCCAGATTCATAATAAACAGGTTTCTCACACTTCGCATTTGTGAGTTTCGGAAGTAGACTAAAATAACCAAAAAGTTTCCAACAATTCCAACAACAAAAATAATTGCGTATAGTATTGTGAAAAATGTAATCCATGGCCAGGAATGTCGTAGATTTACGGGTTGAAGTAATTCGAAAAAGGTGTTCATATTTTTTGTAGGTTACTTTCAATAGTGTATATGATATTGTTAGAATGTTTTATGTTGCTTGCAAATATCGTCTTGTAAAAAAAATTAACTTTTTTATGGACGATTTTTTAGGACATGCTGCCAGAGCGAATGCCTGTTGCAGACTGAGAGAAAACGGGGAAAGTAAGACTGAAAAAGGTGATTTCACGTTCAGAAAATTGATGTACAAGTGTATAACTGACGTGCTTCGTTTTAGACTATCTATCTCAGTATTAATAACACCTTTCTTTGAGTGAAAGCATAACAACGTGAGTGGGTTTACATATGGCCTACGTTCACAGTGTGTTATGGGAATAGACTCCACATTTCACCTATAAATTACCATATGGAAATATTAACCTTGTAGCATTTTCTAATATCTAGTCACCTAGCTTTTATTTTATAGTAATTTTATAGCACGTTCAGTGCACTTTGTTGAAATAGTGAAAAAGGTTAACATAAGAATTGCAAACGAATTGCAGTGCTATTTCAAAGAACCCCTTGTTGTAAATTTTGAGGAAACGTTTGAAATTATGTGGGTTTTTAACACGTCGTATAAATATGGGGCATATTCGTGTTCTTCATTTTTTATGCAAATCTATTTTAGAAAGCACTCCCATAGAGAATTAGCTTACCTTGATATACCCTTGAAATGTTTACCCTGAAAAATTAAAGGTCATCACATTGGATCTGATGGTTGCAATTTCTAATACATGAACATTTGAATATTGGGAGACTGTATATTTAATTGAGAGTACGTCTCCATTTTTCGGACAGAAAGTTAATTAACTTTTGTCTATAAAGAGCACAAATAGATAAGAGAAAGTGTTGCAGGTAAAACCGAGCTACTCTTTGCTCCTATTGGTTTTTTATTTAGAGCATTTCGCAATATTACTAGTTGGTAACATTGAAAAGTGTGAAAGTAATTTACACTTCAAATTTGAGTGGATCAATTTATCATCGTTTCCACAGCTATCTCGTTTAAACCATTTCATGCGAACTTTACACCTTGCATTTGGCTTCCAATTCAAATGATGGGTGAATATGTAACTTAGAGCTAATCATCTGTCCATTTTATTGAAAAGCTGATATCCGTCTGCACTAAATAAGATAAGCGTAGGCTCAAGTCTACAATTTCCAATTACAATATAAGCTACTATAATGACGCCTTTGTTGTAAAATTATCTACACTATGACAAATTAATTGGCTTATTTTTCAAAAAGTCTAGACAACATGGTTTGCCGATAGGGTTTACGTTTGACGTCATAAGCATCAGACAAATTCAATTCGAAGGCATGACGAAATATAAAGCCTTTTTCAACAACGTTCATCAATAACTTTTATGATATCAGTCATAGTTAACAGCTTCCCAGCACTGTCACGTTTCTAGTAAGCCTGTGTTTCATATTGTGCAACGTAAGATGTTCCTTTAATTTGTGCAACATAAAAAACACTCCTTTCACCAACAGCGTAATACAGCTTTTACCAAATATATTTTCCTGAAAAAACCACAACAGATGTTGACATGTTCAAATGAAATTGCGTTATTAACAGGATTATGTTTCGTAAGCTGTCTTTTCCTTGAAATATATTCAAATAGTTACATGTTTCACATGAATAGTATTTGTAAAGGGAAAATACAAGCTCAAGTTGATTGAAATGTCACGTTTACAATTCATGTGTCCTTCTAAAAAAATTCTGTTGTAGTAGACACATTCAGATGACAATTTAAGTGTTCCATCAAAAATGTTTCATTTACAGACAAAATGTTTACAGAGCATAGTACCATGTCTAGTACACGATTATTCAAAGAAAATTACTTTGATGTGGTGTGATATGTCAATACTATAAATCTGTTGGAACTTATTTGTTGAAATATTGCAAGATAAAAGTTATCTGTTCAATTAGAAATTTAGTTGGATGCTTACGAGTGTCTTTACAATTCTAATATTTTTATTGATGTTGAAATATTGCCAAAGTTCATATGTTCGTTTGAGTATTACAAGTTTTTAAATGTCAAATCTTTCTAACGTAAATTCTAGTGACATTTTTGTATCTAAATCAACAAATAAGCAATAAAGTTAGGTTCAACAACCCAATTTAAAATTAACGCCAGTTGTTATTAGTCAAGCCGTATCTCTTATCCGTATTGGAAATACAAAGATACAACTGCTCGATTACCCCGCATTCCCAAATTTAAAAATCAATTATTGTTTTCGTTAATCTCAAGCTTTTGTTAGTTGTCACCCATGCAAACATATTTATCCATGTCATTGAAATAATCTTTGATTTTCCACGAAAAAACAGTGTTTTTCCATTCCCTTTATCAGTTAATTAGCAATATTAAATATATCTTATTACAGCCCTTTGAAAAACTTATTTAGGCTTCCATGCACAGGTTTTTCATTACGCATAAAATGCAAAATATGATATATTTTAAATTAAATACGTGCTCCTTTTTACATACAAAAAGTATGCATTTTTAATAAGACTACACACTATTGGAAAATAAGGCTGAAAACGGATTCAATCAATATATCGGTATGCACGTGCACATTGACACAAAAATTCAATTTATTGTTTTTCGTCGATCTTTTTAAACTTTAATCTTTTTTATTTGTAAACCCAAGTCGAACGAAAAGTGGATTCACATATGAAGAGCATTTACCATAAATTTGTTAGCTTACTTGGAAAACCTTTGTAGCAGTAGCTTTGCAGTCTAGCTTTCTCCATTTTAGCTCATGTTCTCAATTCTCAAAATGTGTAAAGGAACCAAAATAGGTAAACAAAGTCGTCCTCAATGTCACATCATGTACATGGTTTATTAAGCAACTCATGTGGTACCCCTAAATACAAATAAAATGGTTTTGTTAGCTAAATTTGATAAACCACTTTATCATCCAATTCATTCCTTTTAAGGTTGACTGACACCATCTGAAAGCATAACACACAAAAAATGTGCACTAAAGTGGATAGTGGATGCATAAAAGTTTGCTCAACCCGTTGGGTTGAACAATAATTATTAAAGTAGAATTGTTTGTCATATAGCAATTACGTTTTCACGACTGAAATGTAAACAGTTATTCATCATGCTGTCGTCATAATACAAAAATGACAAGGTTTTTGTGTCAATCTCTCTATGATTTACAGTGGCTTATTGAATTTCGAATGTGTTTGGACATCGATTTTCGCATGCTTAATATACATCATCAGGCCTTGCATCTAAAGTTGTGAGGTTACGAAAAAGACAAAGTTACATGATACTCATTCCACAAGGACGTTTTTAGTTTTTTACCAAATATTCATTAAATAAAAGACTACATCGTCTACAATCTTGACACGCCTGTCTATTATTATTTTGTTATGACAGAAGGGTTGGGTCGATTGGTTAACAATAAGAGTACCAAATGTCCCCAAACCTATAATTGTATCGTAGTTACGTGGATAAGTCAATATTTTCAAAAATCGATTCTAATACTAATAACATATTTTGCAATACTTCGAACAAATTCTTTTTTAACACGTTCCGGATATGAGGCAGTGTTTTTTTCTCCTACAGAAATCCCTTTTTGATCCTTTGGAAAAGTTTGAAGCTTAGAAATTATAAAGCGTAGGATGTAAATATTTACCTACGCCTTTAGGTTAGTACTATGTAAACACATGCAGGTGTCCAATTTCATCAACACTCTAAAAGTGTGTTATTTTTTCTGTTGAAGTTTCCAAGAACACAGTTCAACCCAATTCCAAAAAAACAAATTACGCAACATACTGAAAACCCTAACATATGCTTTCCAGTTTCCCACACATAAATCGATGAATGTACAATAAACCACAAATACATAGAACAAAAAAAATACATTTTTCGCCTACATTGCCTCTTTTGTTTACATATTCATGTAAAGGGCAACTAGCTTTGACTGGATGCCGAAGAGAATTATAAGAGGTTGAATTTGGTGTATTCCTAATGTTTTAAATTTCTTCCTCCTATTTTTATCTACTTATAATTGGTTTACTTCTCTAACGAAAAATTACAATGAAGCATACATGATAACATCTGTGTAAACCAATTGTTTCAAGTTTCGAATACACTATTGGAAACTGTGAAATGTTTCACAACGACTGTATTACAAACTATTTATAAACAATTAATAAATAAAAACAAAAAGAAAATAATCTATTCCAATGGGGTTTCAATATAAATGTTCGTTTGGGTAAAAATATGTAACATCTAAATTTTTGCAATATCCCTAAATATCTAATGATTTTTACATTTTAAAATCCATATTTTGGTTAGACCACAACCAGGACAAGATTTGTGGTTTAGTTAACTAAGAAAATTATATCTACAGAAACGTTGTTTATTAATATACAGTTATTTCTAAGCAGTGTCATTGGTATTTCCAATTTTCATAAACTACACATATTAGATATGTAGTCCGGGCATAGCATCGTCAGTATCAAAACAATATTGGATTCTTAAAACTACCACTATCATTATTGCGCCAAAATGCCAAATAACCAATAAAAAAATGTTTTGTAAAAAATAAAGCAAAAACTACAACGTAATTATATTTCACCCAGAAATAGACGACGTTCTATTTGCTTTATCCTAACAATTTTGTAGTAAAATTGTACATATCAGTTGCAGTGACCCCAAAAGCTTTCTCAGTACCTTCCTAAACAAATGTGTCTCTGTACTTAAATTATTCCATTGAAATAATTTATAGGAAAAAGTATTGATGTAACCATTAACACAATTGAGTTCAAATGGCCCTTAAAAAGACAAACTTACTTTTTACATTTGTTTCAGAAAAAAGTAGTCGTCGTTCAAGACATCAACCAACCTATAATTACGTGGAAAATTAATGTTTTTTGTGTGAAAACAACCGATGCGTCAAATATGATAATACAAGTGTTTGTGGTGTTCTTTTGTTTAACGATGCAACAGTGTATTAAATTTGTGTCAGCAAGTAGTAGACAAGTAAATCAGAATACATAACAAGTTACTCAACATTTGTAATGGAATCAGAGAACTTCAAGTGCACATTCACTTACTTAAACCACACACATGTCACAGCATAAAAATGGGATAGACCTAAGCCAACAATATCACTGGGCATTAAAGTAGCTTCTCAAAGCAAAATTATTTAATGTCATCACCTGCATTATATGAACATGCGATTTATGCTGTTCTTGAACATGTAATATTTGTATGGTTTTAAATGCAACAAACGGAAAAGCTTCATATAAAACGTGAACAAGAGTTTGATAAATAATTCTCCTTTGGTAAAAACGTGCCGTTTGAATGTTATTTGAGCCGTGTCGTGTTTGAACATGATTTAATGGACTACTTCTCTTTACCCAGTTTCAAGAGAAAGAGCTCAACGTGATTGAGTAAGGTTTGGACACGGTACTTGTACGTCTGTACAAACAAATGTATTCAATCCATTTTCAAGGTTGCATGTATTTGCTGTTTGCAGGATAAAACCACATTTATTCTACACCACCCTGTAGAGAAAGTGTCGGACTAGTTTTGGTAGACAACGTATTAAATCATTCAAAAAAAAGTTTGATTCCACAAACACTACTACAGTCATGTGTTTGGTTGGCAGACACTGCAGATAGTGCAAGTACGAGAAAAGTTAGCATGTAAAAGGTGCAGTGCTCTGATACTTACTTGTTGCATATTGTATATTATTCATAAAGCTCGTTTTCTACATGATCATGCTGGTACAGTCACAATACTGAAGTTTGGGATCATTCATGTGCAAAGGTGCCGCAGCCGCATATGTTCAAGGAATCTCCGTCTTCGCATCTGCATACTCTCTTGCTGCTATTTCGGCTGAGCGATGTAAAGGAATATTTCGTGTTAAGCCAGTGATAAACAACCTAACCGGGTTCCAGGCTCTACTCATCATCTCAATAATTTGGATTACAGCATTTGTTATTCTGGTTCCATGTCCTACAGTTTTCGAAGTAACAGCCATTCCAGAAAACGGACCATTATTTTTTGTCGAATCATGGGCTAATGAGTTTATGGGCAACATGTGCTTTCTCTTTGGGAACTTGTGGTGTTGCTATGGCATACCTGGTCTTCTTTTGTCTTTTTATTGGTCTCATTACAAACTCACAAGTTTGTCGAAGAGTATCAAATCGAAAAGTTCCAGTGGGATCAGCGTCTCCCAGATATATGACAAATCATCATCAGAGAGTAAAGTCTGGAGTTAAAAAAATGTTGAGTTTGGTAACTTTCACTTTTCTTTTAAGTTGGTTGCCTCTGTATGTGGTAATGTGTCGAGTGAAATTTACGTCTATTGATTCAATGAGTGATACAGAGTTGGATATTTTGAATGTGCTAATCTCTATGGTTCAATTACTGGGAATTTCAGTTGTGTTAATCCTGTGTTGTATGATCACATGAATTCTCGTTTTCGTGAAACGTTCAAGTCCGTATTTTACATATCAACTAGTTGTAACTTATCCTGCTGTGAAAGATATCAAAGAAGAACATATAGCCAAAGATTTTTGATAGTGTTTAGTAGGCGTTCAGGAAATAACAATGTGGGCAGGTGCAGAAGTGAAAAGGTGAAAAGGTGAACTATGTGACTCGAGGCAGTTGTTCCACAAGTAGTAGTTCGATTACTCAGAGAAATGGACCTTATCGCTGTCGGGAGGATACACAGCTTTTTGGGGCATCGTGCGACACAGGATTATTTGGAACTAATCAAGCACACACGTCAACTTACATGTACGCCAGGCAACAGATTCTAATATTAAAATTGTCTCGTGAAACATCTGTATAAATTAAACAAGTAATGTTTTTACGAAAAAAATATTTTTATACATAAATAACGTTGCAAACTTAATAAATATATGCTTATGTATATGTATTTTCAAGTAAATTTGTTAAATTAACAAATCGTTTATTTCCAGTTTGACTTATTTATGCACGTGTACAATAACCGCAGACCGCATTCACATTGTTGACAACATAGCTGTATTTTTTCATATATTTTTACCTGATGACGGTAACATATCCCAAAACTTTTTAATTTTGTAAGGATCCACACAAATTTGATAATGATGTCTGCTAAAAATACTTAGCCTTTATGTGGTAAATCTTGAAAGAAGATTCAGCCCACTCGTCCCGTGCCAAAGATGACGATCGGGAAATAAATGCCAACTAGACTCGAGGTAAAATCCACCCACAATTATTACGTCAAATTCTTAGATTTTTTTGCTGAACTAACTATCTGTTACATTATCATATGACATAACATCATGCTTTTTTGCAAATCACAACATCTTACTTTATTTCTTGGGAAGTATAAAGTTCTTGTGGGAAATGTTTACTTCGCATCACCCAATTTGCATATTTGATGCATGGGAAAGCATTTTGGCTAGCTTATACAAGGCTATATTTGCCAACCCTGGTATTTCATTACAAATTAAGGCATCACTAAAACAAAACGTGGGCAATGAAAACAGATAAACGTGGGTAATTTACCGTGCTGACGTAAGATACATAGATATGCGTTTGTGATATTCATCAGGGTATTTATTCTCACGAGTATTAACATTACAAATTCCAAACTGAAACATTTTGCAAGTGTCCACGTGATGCAATTTATAGTTATGGTTTATCCAATGATAAACAGACAATTTTTTGTTTTTCAGCTTTAAATTTGACCGATACCAAATTCAAGTTAGCTACCGATGCTCACTTTGTCGGTAATAACCGTTATTTAATTAGTGTGCTTGTTGCACATAAGCGTCCATAGTTCGTGCGTCATATTGTACCCAAGTAAGTACTATTTACAAGTTATTGAATGATTAAACATTTACATCTATAATTTCGTTGTTTTTGATATCGTAAATTACAGAATGATAGAAAATTTGGATTGTCATTTTTACGAACTCATAGATGTCTCAAGTTTCAGTGCGCATTGGAAAGTAATGGCAAACGGTACATAGATGAAAACCTGATTGGGTTCAAGAAGATAAAAAAATCCAATTTGAAAACGTTTTATGCAATCATGTTGTGTAAGCTTGTTCAATTTAGAGTTCGGTTTCATTTTGTTGATATCTTTACTGGTATCCTGTTGCTGTAAGGTAATCAAGTTTCGTTATGTGTCATTTTTTTCACCATTAAATATTGAAAAACTGGCACGTGGCGGTTGTACATTTAAAAACTTGTTACGGATTCAAAAAAACCGGTGTTGTATGGTTTCTTCTGTTTTAAGTACATCTGCACAGATTTTTTTTTAGATAAAAAGCTCAATAAAACTCACATTCGCTTGTCACTTCATAGAAACCAGACTGTTATAATGTAGAGTGACATGGTTTTATAAAAAAATCTTTTGAAATAATGCTTGCAAAAGCAGACATGGAATCTTTATGAAAAAATTGTTACGCAAAATGAAAATTTAGTTCAGGTGTTGCCTTGTATTTTGTATCATTCACTAGAATTTACGATCAATGCGATGTTTGATAGTTGAGAAATAACTTTTAGGCTCTAACAGAACTAGTGATACATACAGAATAGCATAAGCCCTACTAAATCTCGTGAAATGAAAAAGTTGGAACGTTTTGTAACAAAGATAAATGCGAAAGTTGGTGAATTTTTATCGAATTATGTAGAAAAAGTCCATTTAAATCTTATGAAAAATTGAGTTTTCGGAACACCAAAAATTCACATTGGCACTCGTGCACGAATAAGACCAAGATTTTTTTTTAATAACAGAATAAGCTAACATTATTTCTTAAATTCAAATAATATTCCCCATGCTTGGTTTGCATAAACTGAATCCTTTTGATAAATTAAAAATGATTGCTACTTTCTCAAGCTTTTACCGTGCCGTCATGTAACGAGGTGCCATTGTACATATTGTGGAATAGTTTTCACTTACCATGTATAACTATATTCAAATATACTTATACAGGATGTAGTGTCATTCTACAATTATTATTCAATTTTTCCCACGTATTCACCCATTTATCGTTTTAATGATTGGAATTTTTAGGACTGCTTGAATCGCAATTTGCGTAGGTTTATGTCAGCTAAACCGCATGAGTTCATCATTTTCTAAAAAAAAATAATTTCGCTTCTTCTTAAATTGGCTAAGGTGTTTTGTGCAATTATAGCAAGCATTTATGCTCTTTTCAAAAAACCACATTTTGACAATTTAAAACATTTCTTTAATGAATAGGCCTTTTCAATTGACGTCTTCTCTTTTCGATTAACATTGGCTGTAGTATCGAATCTATTCGTGAACTAATAATACATGTTTCTTCGATATTATTTCCTTTGAAAACTTTGATATCAATTTATCCACAACTGTGTCTATATTCGTGTTTCACAGTCGATGGCAAACCATCGAGGATTGTTAGTCTACCCGAAAACCTCCTACGTATTCCACGTGTAAAGCGAACTGATTTTGAACATCCAAATTTTGGATTCTTTGTGTAAAAAATATGCTTCAAATTTTAAGGTTCATACCAAAATATTATTTTGAAAATCTAACACAATACTATTGGATTCTATCGTTGTACACAAAAATCAAATAATTGACCTCAAAGCCTACTCAAAATTATTTTTATAGAGATTTTATTTATCCTGTTTGTTATTGGAGCACGAAAGTAAATGCATCAACACAAAAAATTAAATACATCGCTATAGATGTAGTGTATATTATACTAAATTAAATATGAAATGTCATATATTTTAAGACAGAGAGGTGTATAATGGGAATCATGCTGTTATCTGATTAGATCAAGTCATCGAGTTTATTATTAAACACATTGGAAACATATGTCCAAAATTGTTGTCAAATATTAGCAAAAACGTTACCTGACACTCGAGTTTGCTTCACAGAAATCCTAATTAACAATGCAGCCAAACAAAACATGTCGAATGTCTAGTTCTATTGTTTTCATAAAGATCATTCAAAACGTGGCTTAAATATGTACAACGACAGACGTTGTCTAAGAAAGTGTTTATGTATCATATCATTCATTCATAGCTTTTTTCAATCATGGCAGTATTGGCAGTAACACACACGTTTTCAGTTTACGTGTGATATATAAGTATAACTATAGAGCATCTAAATAGCATTTCACCAACGTCATAAAAACGTGATGGATTGGATTCTCTTTCCACACATAATGAACAAAATGTGAGAGAATTAACGTGTTTTCATATTTTGATGCAAACAAATGTCTAGCTACTTCCCAATGTACTTAATATACTTACAAAATCAAGGTGTATATACTTTGGGCACATGTTGGCTACTACAAATCATACGTTTTGTGTACAACATGCTTAGGAAAATGTTGACGTTGGCCAACTGAGAGATTATGGGGAATGATAGGTTGGGAAAATGTAAGTTAATGTTAAGGGAATGATGCACAAGCATAAATGACGTATTTCGTTTGTGGTATCTTTCTCAATATTATTAACACCTTTCTCTTTCATTTCATATGGAAGTTAAAGCAAAACAACACGATAGGGTATGACGTTCGTAATTGTTATTCGTATGACCAATGTATTCAATCTGAGCATAATCACTTGGAAAGGTTGTGTTCCTTTTGGAGTTCACAAAGTAACAGAACCTAGTACATACAAGAGTTTCGTTACGTGATACGTTAATGAATAACCTTTAGAAAGTTACTTAAGGTCGTTTAAGGCAGTTTATTGAAATACTGAAATTAATAATAATAATAAATAAAATTACAAACAAACTGCAATGGCAATTGGGAAGGTACATTTTCCTATGAATACATTTAAATTGGTTGTGGCATTGGTTAAAATGGCAATAATGTGATACTCTTCGTGCTAGACCTTACAAAAATCTTGGGCTTGTACCTTAAGAAAATCTTTTATCCAAAATATTCATTGCCTACACACTATTCTTTTACCATTCAATTCAAAAATAGCTCAGAGTAAAACCTGATTTTTATTTGGTTTGAAGCCACTATTTGTCTTCATTCTGCTTTATTATTTCAATTATTCATGGACACAGTATAAGGCTTCATTGCAATCCAAAAGCTTTCACGTCAAGAAATGCTAAAGCGTAAAGCTTCTACAAAAACTATTCTGCATTAACTTTAATTCCATATCACTCAACAAATTTGTCGCTTTCCTGGCACTGTCGCGTTTTCACCAAGTCTACACCATCAATCTGATAACGTAACATGCCACTTTCGCTTTATCTTGTTCAACATAAAAGGCACATGCTTAACTAACAGCGTCACATGTCTCTCACCAAATGTATTTCCTAAAAAACAAAAGTAATGTACAACGTGTTCCAATGAAATTACGGTACTGTGGATTTCAAAATTCGTGAGCTGTCTTTTCTGTAAAAGCTATTTAGATGGTTCCAAGTACTTTATAAATATTAAGAGATTTACGTCCATGTAAGCTTAAGTTACATTAAAATGTCACGTTTACACCTCGTGTGTAAGACTAAGCTTACAAATATTGGCACAATATCCGTTTTACTATGTCATTTTTCAAAACGGGTAAAATCTAACAACTGAATGTTATCAAGCGTATGTCTGATGCATTCTTACCGGTTATTTTATATCTAACCTAATTGATAACCATTTCAATTTATTTTAGGCACCAATATGACAAATACAATGCAAACTGCTATCCTGTATGCTGTCGTCACAACTGATAAAAGGCTATTGTGTTAATGTCGCTCCGCACTTTTTATATTATTTTACATGTAAGGATTATGATGTCCTTGAGAATCGATTTTGTTTTGTTCAAACTTCTCATCAGTTATAAAACGCATTCTTTCCTAGTGCAACATTTGCATTTATAAGCTTTCACCAAAAAATCAATCAATCAGTTATGACATCAGTATACTTATACAAGGACATTACAAGATTTTCACCAAATATTCAATGAAATAAAAATTACATAGCATACCATTTTGGACACTTTGCTTATCATGTCAACACAATTGTTATTGTAATAGGCGAGCATAAGAATTTTGAAGTTCGGATGACATGAAAAGCACTTAAAGCATTCACATATAAACATATCAAAACGTATAAAATCACGGAAATTTCATAAATTTAGGACTTGAGAAAACATCAACAAGTATTGAAAGAAAAATTAGTTTAACCGATGTTCAATTTCTGTTGTTATTTCCAATAATTATAATCATAATGGAAAATGCACTGGTAACTACGCCACATCCTGATATTTTCCATAAACAATTACAAATTAAACATGCTCTTCAACAAATGTTTATTCTCTTGGATTATATTTCATGTTGTGTATCATAGTAATTTATTATTCGGGTCTAAAGTAATCTTTTATACTTGACAGCGCAAAAGAGTGCCTTGAAAGGTAATAATTTAATGTCTGAAACGTACTGGTATTGTCGAATGATTGGCATGGACGTGCAAACATGCAATGTTATTCAATCAAAATTGACAAAGATGAGCTCCTTTTATCTCTAAAATGTAGTAGGAAAATATAGATTTAAATAATGTTCATAAATAAACAAAACTGGCTTAAATATTAGTAGCGAATGTAAACTTATTTGCAAATATTATTCACGTTTCCTTGCACGTGAATTATCCTATTGCACGCGTAGCCCTAAGAAATGATCTATCAAAAAATCATGTTTAATATGCGTAGGCTGATCTCCTTTAAGCATCATGCGTTCTATTTTACGCAACCATAACTAGCTGTCAATTTCATTTATATTGCTACATAATGAATATATGAATATATATGAATATATTGTCAGAACTAATATCAAAATGAAGCACATGAAATAATTTTAAACTTTGGGATTGAGTGGTACTAATATCCGCCAAACCCCACAAGGCATAACATAGGTACAATACATACATAGCAATTGTAGACACATGTGATAATTGTATACAACGCAAATGTGCCGTTTTGTAACAAATAGCAAATTGGGGTAATTTTTGCATGGATTTTATAGTCAGACGTATATAAAGACACGTGTGGGTAAATGTATTTTAATATCTATATCGTCAGACAGCACAATATTGGTATAAGTTTACGCTATTAGTTATATTTATGTATTTATATCAAAATCAAATTTCGAAGTAAGAAATTTTTTTTAAATTATTTAATTTTGACAAATACCAGCTCGATATTTTGATAGCTTATTAGCAAAATATTAAAATGCAACAGGATACAAAAGGCAAAAAGGAATTTTAAAGTATTAAACTGTTGTTACACCCACCTTTAAATCTAACAACGATTGACTTTGGGTATTTGGGCTTTCACAAGATGTGGCAGGAATAATTTTAAAAAGAACTTCCAAAAATAAATCGTTTAGAAAAGTTAATGTCATTTTCTATTTGTGGTTGATAATAAAATTATTGGTAGTCATGTTTTTGGTTATAAGGAATAGATTTATTAGTTTATAGCTCAAATTTTCGATAACTAGCCGTTATCTTTTTCACGAGCAGAACAAAAAACTTGTAAATAAAATTATTGTAACACTTACAGTTATATTGGAATGATTTTTTTGACGCGCGTGTAAGATAACATTGAGCTAAACAGGGTTCAACTGTGTCAAGAATTTTTTCATAATTCATTTAAGTAATTGGCCATTTCTGAAAGCTTTTTTAATCATAAAAACAAGATCTCTGGTAAATTATGACATATGCATATTACATTTGTATTTCTCTTTTAACGAATCCAGGGCAACTTTTTGTCAACAAAATGCACAGTGAAATATGGGGTAGATTCAATTTAACAAGTTGGCACTACATATTTCTTGCCTTAAATTCCACATAATAAAAAAGTTGGAGCCAACACAATGAAAGATGCAAACAACCCATGAATATGTTTACCTACGGATAAATTTCGTTCAGTATTAGCTATTAGCCTTGCGTTGTGTGAATTTGGCGTCTATAATGATAATGTCCACATTATACATATGTGAAGCGGTAATTGAACTTCAAGGATTCACATTTGTATCGATGTATGAAGCCAAATAACAGCTTTAAAATAAACGAGAGAAACTAATCAGCAATATTCTTCCTGAAAGAAGTCGGCTAAGATTTTGTTTTTCAATTTTTGTTGTCAAATCTCATATGGACTCTATAAATAGATGGAATTATTGTCATTTGTCAATACGTTTAGAAACTGAGGGCTCAGCAAAGCATACAAAGTACTCTCTACGGTTTAAACCATATATTTGTCATTAATATTTGAGATTATTTATATACAAATTACTTCAAAACATGAAAAATTAAGCATACTATCAATTTGATTACGTGGCATATTCAAAAGTGGATGTGCTCAGCCAAATTATATTTTCATTTGGACAAATTTCGTCTAAGCACTTAAACTTTACTTCACAAGTTTTAAAATATTTCAATAAATTTGCACATTTTAAATACTCATTTTCATAAACGCAAAGCATGCAATATCTTTTGAAAACTCCAGTTTGCACTTCGTTTACCTAAATGTTTACAAATTGAATATTTGTTTATACTTCACAGAAAATCGTAAGTAAAGAACATTTTTTCCGGAAAACTTTAATTAAAATCTCATTTATTAACGAATAATTTTTATTGACGTCATTCAATGCTTATCCAGATTGAAAACTAATCATGCGAAACCAATGCCAGTTGTTAATGAAGGTTATATAAATACATTTTCCAAGAATTATATTTTTTTGAATATGTATCATCAGTAAAAAAGCCACACAAGGTGTTTCCCCGTTTTCCTACATAATTTAGATACTGTAAGAATTTGAGTTTGATTATACACACACGTTTATGCATATAACGTAAGAGCAATATTTTGACTCCTTTGACGAAATATTTTCATTGGACGTAAAATTGTCCACATGGCACAAATTGAAAGCTATTTATATTTTACATGACATGAATGCTTGTGAAATGATATATGCAAGAGCAGAGTTGACCATTTTATATCGATATCAATATGCATCAATGCCATTTTTGTAGTAGTGATAATTTCTTTAATGAGGACCGTGCTCTTCTAGTTGTCTGGTTGGATTATTGTATTCAATTAAAGTTTTACACATAGAGGAAAAAATGTTTTAAATAAAGTACTCTAATATTGTGGTCCACGATTTTGAATAAAATACGGATAAAGTACATGCTTTACTAAAAAATCCATTCGGCAGTCCGAAAGGGTCGGGAGCAAAAGTTTATTTGTTTCGTTTTATCGAAACACTCCTATTCTCTTAGTAGATATTTCATTTATCCATAGCTAGCTTTTATCAGCATGGCAGTATTTACTGATAAATACCACAAGTGGTTTCAATACTCATGCAAACTACTGATGACGTATTAATGTCATAAAAATATGATGGATTCGATGGTGTATTTACTCATAATATTACTCACTCATTCGATGGTGTTAATAAGTGTTAGGATCATAAATACAATTCGTAGTTCGTAGGACCTACACACTAAACCTGAACATTAGAACACGAAATTATTGTTAAGTTCTTCTGAGTTTATTCATGCATTTGCTAATACAACCTAGTATACATATAATTTTTCATGGTCTGACTTTTTACATGTGCTTTGCCAGCAAACATGATTTAAATTATGTGGGCTTTATTATAATTTGTGGGTTTAAATACAAATGATAATATTGTATATGAATCCATACGATGTACGATATGATTGAACGAATTTATTATTAGTGTCGTGGTTTCAGTTAAACTGCAATTTAAGTTAATTAATAACAAATATTCTTTAAAATCTAAGAGATATAATCATGATACGCCTAGCTATAGATAAAAGTGGAAACTTTTACACTGTAAAAATTTGCTGCAAACTACGTAAAAAAAAGTCGAACACGGGCATTCCCTACACAACCGTTCGTCATAGCTAAGCACATTGTCTAGCATTTTTTGAGGTGAGAAAAACTGCGGTGAAAGTTATAGGCCCAAACTGTTGCTGACTTTCTCCCAGTCTTCCACAGGTTTTTGCTCGAGCAACATCTAAACTTGGAAGGAGAGCTGGTCTCATTTCGCCCTAGGTTCAAGCGCAACAAATGCACCAAAAAAGCATGTAGCCAAATAAGTAAAATACGCAATACTTGTCTACTATCTGAAAATACAACACATTAACTGAAAGACTCGATTTATGACCTATTTCAACCCGAAAATCTTCGTTGATCTTGGCCAAGGACTTTTTTTTATTGTAATGAACTCCATCATATTTTTTGTGAGAATTTCAGGAAACTTCCTCGTTATTTTTATGTATTGTCGACGACGCCAAATGAGAAGCGTGACAAATTTTTTTATCGGGAACTTCGCCGTTATTAATTTATTTGTTTTTCTGTTTCGTGAACCGGTCACACTTATATCAAATAAACTTGTCCATGAGTTTCCAAAATTTTATCACAAGAATACTCACTTGTTAACATACTCTTAACTAAATACATTTTGCTAATATTCGATGCTTTTTTTCTCTTCTTAACCTGGACTTTGGGCACATTTGCACATCCGTATTTGCTTCTTCTTATTGTTTTGTTGTTATTTCGGCGGAGAGATGTGATTAGCAACCTAACTAAATTCCAGGCTCTACTTATCATCTCAATAATTTGGATAGCTGCATTCGTAATTCTAGTTCTTTGGCCTAAAGTATTTGAAGTAACAGCCATAACTGAAAACGGAACACGTTTTAGTGTTGAATCCTGGACTGATGAATTTATGGGCAACATGGACTTTTTCTTTTGGAACTTCAAACAGTTGTGTCAATCCTGTATTATATACCTACATGAACTCTCAATTTGGTGAAATGTTCAAGGCAGTATTTTACATACCAACTAGTTGTAACTGGTCTTGTTATGAAAGATATCATGCTAGGGCAAATAGCCGGAGACTGTTAGTAGTGCTAAGAAAGCCTTCAGGAAATAACAATGTGTGAATGCGTAGAAATGAAAACATGAACTATGAGGCTCCAGACAGTTGTTCTACAACTAGTAGTTCGATTGCTCCAAGAAATGAACGGTCTAGTGGTCGGGAAAATACACAAATGGTTGGGGCATCAAGCAACAGTGGATTTTATGGTTGTAGTTGTAATCACGCACACGTTTCAACTTACAAGTACGCTCGGCAGCAAATTTTTCTATTTAAATTGACTCGTAAAACATCTGTATAGCTTAAATAAGTAAATTTATTTAATAAGAACTTTGAAGTTTAAGTATGCATAATTTTGTTATTACATTTTCAAGTTAATTGTTTTAGGTATTTATATTTAATTCCAATTCGATTTATTAGTTCAAGTGTACCATAACCGTACGAACTATTGACCCAAACCTTGTTATTTAATTTAAATAATCATTCTAAAACACATTATGCGCATTGTGTTACCGGAAGGTGATCTGTTTCGTCGGTCAAATCCTTTTCTAAAAATGATGTGTTTGCTTTCACATTTGTTTTTACCTCTTTTTAAATTGTCTCCGCACGTGTTTGGTATTTATGCTTGCTAGAAAATATCCTCAATTTTTGTAACAAATCTTGAAGGAAGATACAGCTGACCAAAAATAGAAAGCTGTGTAATTATTTGCGATGTTTTTTCATACACATCTGCTCAGTCACAACCTTAAACATAAAGACATTAATTGTTTTGGTTGATTCATAAATGCAAATTATTAAATGTTTTCCAATAAATATATTTAGATGCTATAAATGCCAATTTATTACATATTGGTTATTTTAAGCAAAATAAAATAACCAATGGTGAGAACCATTTTGTACATTTTTCATTCCGTTGTTTTTTTCTCATTATTTACCAAAAATATGTTTTCTTTTGAGTGAATTTATGTATATTTCAATTTTCCAGTACGCGTTGGATGGTAATATTATACATATATATGGATCCTTTCCTAGATCAAAAGCTCATTAAAACTAGCATTCAACAAATTTATCATGGTGAAACTTGTCATGTTTATAATGGGTTGATACTTGATAGAAACATTTCCGTGATATATTATTGCATGGCATTTTTTTTAGAAATCTTTAGAAATATTATTTGCAGAAGCACACACATGTATCCTTTTTTAGAAAACTGTTATACAAGTTGAATTCCAGATGTTGCCTTGTATCTTGTATCGTTCACAAGAATTTCCAATCAGTGGAATGTTCAGTAGTTTAGAAATCCAGTTTGGATAGCAAAGATAAAATGCGTTTTTTAAATGTAAACGGCAATCCGGCATGCTGCCGTTCCAACCGACAAGGTTATTGTGTCAATGTCACACCGCACATTTCCCAATATTTTACACATAAGCCACTGAATGTGGTTATGAATCGATTTTGTTTTGTTTGAGCTTCTTATCACTTATAAAACCCATTCTTTCTCTATACAATCTATAATCTTTCACTAAAAGTTATAGGGATACAAGATAGATAGAATTACATTAAAAACCTTTGTACAAGGAATATTCATAATATATAAGATAGCATATTCGTTAATTTTACAGTTTTGTACAACATGTCAACGCTAATTTGTTATGACAGCATAAGAAATTCAAGGACTAAAACACCACGAAAAGAACCAACCATTTAAACGTTAGCAACCTAAGGCCTTAAACATTTTTTTCGGATGTCCCTAGTATGTAAAATGTTCAATAAATTTAATATTTTAAATTTTAGACAATGACGTGTGCAACACATCAACTGAATTCTAATCTTATTCGGTTTTGTCTAGTACGGTTAGTTCGGTTAATTTAGTATAAAAATAAATTTTGAATAAAATCTGTCGCACTCATACACAATATTATTTGTTCAGCAGAGCTGTGGCTTTGGTATTTCCAATTTCCATATACCACGAGCATCAAAAATGACATAATAATTGGTTTTGACTGCCATTGACTCAGTATCCACTAATTTCTTAAAACATCTCATACCATCAGTACAGTGCCAAATTATCAACCACATGCTCCTTGCAAAGCTACCGTACAAAAATATATATACATTCTATTTTCTATCCGAAATTTGTTAATGTATTTAATATACTTTAATCATGGTACTAAATTGGTGACAGACAAGGACTCACAGCGAACATTCTGGTTTTAGTGAAAATAAAAATTAGGACGTTAGTGGCATTGTTTGCATATCTTACAAACCTGTCACGTTGAAAGAACATCAACTGAATTAAATTCAGAGAAAGCCAAATATTGTCTTAAATATTATTATAATAGGTTTATTATTATTATCTCTCCGCAGATGAAAATTGTAATAGGTGATGTGACAATATTTTCGGATGAATTCAATATTTGTATGCATGCGTGGAACCAAAGAATAGCTTTGAAATGGATCAGAGACAGTAAGCAGTATCGTGTTTCTTGAAAGAAAAATTCTATGAAATATATTTTTAAAAGGGAAAATAGTTTTCATGCGTCTAAAATCCATGGTTTTATTCACTTTTTAAAGAAATTAATTCCCTAAAAATAAATTGCACACCTCTTTTTACTCCCTATTTTTTCTTATCAGTTTTCACACAATTATACGCATTGAGCTTGGGCTTTAGTATATTGATGACAGGAGTAACATATTCCAGTAAAGTGTATTCACCTGTGATAGTGTGTTAGTATGAGAAACATTTAGGGCATAATATACGCATACACAAACCGGAACACATTAAGTGCCACCACGTGTATTAGAAATATTCCTTTGTTTAGCCAGGTTTTTAAAGCATTTGGTCCTAATCTTCGTAGCAAAACTTTATGAGCCAAACTTCTTGTATGCTGAAATGTCATCTTTACTTTTAGACTTAGCATCAGTCCTCTGTGATATCTTTATTTTTGACATACGTCCTTATTTCTCTTGCGCAATGCTAATTTTCTGTTAAGAAACTTTGACCAAGAATGAAAAGTATTTCCGTAGTATGTAGTTGTAGCGAGAAATTTCTATTTAAAGTAGAAAATTGACCAGTTTCAAAAATTATTTAGGTGTTTTAAAATGCATTGTACATATACATACATATGCACAACTTCATTTGTTTTTCACAAAATATTTTAGGGAGTAAAAACAGGTACGCAATTAATTTTTAGAGAATTAAATTACGAAAAAAAGGAAAGAAAAGAGGTATATAAGGGGGTATTAAATAGTATGCCTTTTTAAAAATTATTTTTCTTTGAAATTTGTTTGTCAAACCCCATAAAGACTTAATGAATAGATGAATTAATGAGCTTGTCACTTGTGATAAGGCCTTTGGAAATCGAGGACTCAGCAAAGCATCAAAGACGGTTTGGAGTATATTAGGCTGCAGTGTTTATCGTTAATATGTCAATATCATATCATATGGAACCAAAGTTATTACAAAATTAATTGAAGTAAAGCATGAAAAATTAAGTATACTATCTTTATATTAATATTACGAGAGATATTAAAAAGTCTGTGTTTTCCAAGTATGAGTAATTTTTTTGCAAACTTCTAAACTTAACAAGTTTTTAATTATTCCAATAAACATGTCCCTTTTTACAAATTTTCATTAACTCAAAGCTTGCAATTTCTTTCGGAAAACTTTCTTTGTACTTGGTTTTTCTAGACTATTTTTAATAGAATATAACTTTTGTATGTTTGAACGAACATCATATGCAAAGGATATACTTTTCCAAAAAAAAATCAAAATCGCATTGTTCACTGATTAATTTTTCATTGACGTCATTCGTTTGCTTGACTTGATTGAAAACTGAAGCCAATACTGATATCTAATGAAGTTTCTATACATATATATTTCACAAGAATTAAAATTCTTCTTAATTTAAATTATCAGCACAAAAGCAACACAAATAGTTTCTCTACTTTGAGATATTATACATTCATTTGGTTAATTATGTATACGCTTGCATACAGGTTTTATATCTCGCTTTGTGTAACTTTTTTGATCAAAATCTCGGCACAAATTAAAAGCTAAATTTAAAAAAATACATTATACGAATACCTGTAAAACGATATATGTGAAAGCATAGTTGACGACTTCAGAATAACATCAATATAAGTACATCAATAGCATGTCCTTTAGCCGTTGTTATTTTCTTACCAAGAATCGTGCTTTTCTGGCTGTCTGGTTGGATCATTGAATTGCGTTTGATGTTTTATTTAAACAAGTATTATTAGTTAACATACCATCGCAATATTAGTGTCTGAGGTTTATGGTTAGGAATACAAAAGAAATTTTCATTTTGAAGATTCCTAGTAAATTCCATTGGTGAAATGAGAAATAGTCGGGACAGAAGATCATTCTTTTTTTTTTCTATCTTACATTAATTCCCATAAAGAGCAATGAAGTTTTTGTGTCGTAATCAAAATAAAGTCTCATTTAAATTCCTACAGCAGTCTGAAAATTCTACTGTATATTGTTTGCTAGCCTGATAGACTTCATTTGAAAAAAATCTAATCAAACATTTGATGCAATTTTCAAAGAATATGATATTTTTTTTTGATTTATTTGTCAAAACATTGAACATAGCATAAAGTATCCAATATTAAATATACGTTTTTACTTTGGCTTGGACTATAAACTGATGTATCTACAATGACAAGATTGGAGCCTAGCAGCATAAAAGATACTAACATTTCACTAACGTTCTTTTGATCGTTTTAACTATAAAAACAGGTCTTCTGCTTCAGTTCATATTTGTTATACAAGTTTACTAACAAAAATTAGTTCAAAACAAATATGTGTAGCGTAAATACATGTCCATTTTTAGCAAATTATTTTTAAACAAGACCTATAAGTATTTAAGGTTAGTTTGACCCAAACATTTTACATACTCACATTCAACTTAAGTTTCAATGTACATCAGATGTCATTGTTATCGACAGGAGCTTTCACGAGATTGACTTGTTAAGCTGGGATACTAGTTTAAGGAAGTACACAAAATACTATGGCTATCTTTTTCTTTTCCTGTTCCTAAGCACGGGCTTTGAATACACATATTTAGGGTTTTTCAGTAAAACTTTATATCACACTTATATTTATTGATATAAAATGTCAAATAGTCCAGTTTTGCCAGATGAGCATATGCCAGATCAACATTTCAAGGTAATTTTTTTTTCGCTCAAACAAAATCTTTTCTCAGATGACAATGCTACCTTCATAAAAGGTTTGGTGGTTACCAACTAAACCCAAGCCTAACTCGTAAGTTTTTTTAGAAGTATAAAGACACCCGTGACATAAATACTTAAGTTTTGGCAAACAAGAATCAATAGATTATAAGCATAATTTCTTTCAGACTAGAAGTTCTGTTTTCGATATTTGCAGAGTTTATTTGAGCTGAAACACACAATGTTGGCCTTGCAGGCATAATAAATAACAAGAGAAAGAAGAGCTCCGTGAGACCTTTGGTGTAACAAAACAAAAGAGGAGTTTATTATGTACGTAATTTAAGTATTTTTTCTCATCAGAAAGCAAACATGTATACTTATACGTAGTATACTGAGTGAAAAAGTTTCTGAAAGTGAAACAAGTTTAATATTTCATTACTTTTTCAACCATTTCCGCTCGTTCAAATTGTTTTTTTGTTGATTGTGTATTGTGCAAAGTATATATTTGTATATGCAAATGCCATGCCATAATTTAATTTATACTGAAATCTCATTTCTTACATAAGGTAAGATTTATTATTTGTTTATCATGTCAATAAATAAAACTTCAAGTTGTACTTTAAAGGGATTCCGTGAAAATATTGATGTAAATGTAATGCTAGAATTTATGCGATTTATTCCTTTTTAAACTTATATGGCGCTTGCCTGTGCTCCTTTTACATTTTCCTTACGACATTAAATGAAACCTTTGCGATTAATGTGGACAAGTAGTGCAAATATATACGTACTTCAAAAATATGTTATCTGATACTAATTAAAATAATATAAATTCAACTTTGACTAACTTTAGTTTGTCTTCAGACGTTACTCTTTTGCTTGCATAGTCGATTACTGACAAACATAGCAACCAACTTGCTAAGTTTTGACAGGGTATAATATTTCAGAAATTACCATTTCTGGCAAAAACGTCCCTTAGGATAACAACATGCATATAATATGACATAGCCCACTTCTTTCAAAATCTAATTTTGTTAAGACCAACAATATACTTAAATAATGAGAACGAAAACGCGTTACTAACAGCAGAAACGGGCAAATAAAGCCACAAAAACTTTGTTTGAACTCTCAGCCCATCTTCTTTTATCACAATGCTTGCAATGCGAACAAGCTTAAACTGTACTGTTTATCGTTAAATATAGAAATTTAGATTTGCGTCTTGTACAGTAGTAATTGAAGGTCATATCAGCCCTTTTTGAGTTTGTCAGAAAAATCTGTGCAAATTTGATCATGTCTCTAAATTAGTTGGCCAAATGATCAATTTTTAATCACAGTAGTCTATATTCTAAATATGTTCATATTCTGTATATGCGCATATATTGTAGTTGAAAACATCGAGTAAATTATAAATGCGTGTCTTTCTATTGACTATTAGTGAGTTAGCATATAGTTCATTATGGTAACGATAGTTTGTATGGATAAACCTTCATTAAAATAGAGCGGCTTTAAACAAAAAATTAAACAAACCAAAATTTACTGTTGTCAGTAAGATAGTTTAGAAGAAAAAAAATTCATGTCACCAGAGAAATACTGTGCAGATAATTAAAGTTATTATTTTGTATATTCTCATAAGAGAAATCTCTTCGTTAGTATCGAATTGAAGCGTTACTTAACAGGCTATTGGATTTTTTAATAAGCAAGTTCAAAAGATTGTTTCAGTTGTAATCAGATTATACATTTTGTCAACTATAAAAAACAAATTAACAAAAGATTCTGTAAAAATCTGGGAATAATGATAATAAAAATAATGATACGCATCACCAAATACTAAAGCTTTCTCTTCTCATAAGCTAAAATTGCATTTGTGAACTAGTGTAGTATTAGAGTATTTTAAGATGTGCGTTTGTAGAAGAAAATGCGCTTGGCTTCACTATGCTCATAGTAGAGAATGCTCTGGTGAAAGTATAAAAGTCTCAACTGTTGCTGGCTTTCTCTCAGTCTTCAACAGGCTGTCAGTCGAGCAACATCCAAGCAAGAAAAAAGAGCTAGTCTCATTTTGCCCAAAGCTTAAGCATAATCTTTTTTACACAGTGTTCTTACCAAACTCTGAAAATATTTGTGGCAATTTTTTTAACTTTCACTTTATTTTTAGCATCACCTAACATTTAAAAAATCGGTTAGTCGTAAAAATTGGCAGTAGTTTTCAAAGATAACGTTTTCTGCAAAACATGCAGCATGGATACCCCAAATATTGAAAATGTTTCCATTTCTGATAACTTAACGCTTCCCCTGATCGACTGGATCTGTGATCTATTTGAACCTGAAAATCTTCGGCATTCCTGGTCATGGACAATATTGTTTATCGCAATGTACTCCATCATTTTTGTAGTGGGTATTGCTGGAAACTTCATCGTTATTTTTGTGTACTGTCTACGACGACAAATGAGAAATATGACCAATTTCTTTATTGTGAACTTGGCCGTGGCGGATTTATTCGTGATTCTGTTTTGTGTTCCGGTCACACTTGTATCAAATATATTTGTTCGTAAGTTTCCAATATTTTTCTGCAAGTCTTGTGTGCTATTTTTAATATTACATATATCACAAAAACACGCAACTAACAATGTTTTTCATTTGTTTTAGCCTGGATTTTAGGAACATTTATGTGCAAAGGAGCTGCATATGTTCAAGGAATTTCCGTCTTTGCTTCTGCATACTCCCTTGCTGCCATTTCGGCTGAGAGATGTAAAGGAATACATCAATCCAAGGGAGTGATTAACAACCTTACTAAATTTCAGGCTTTACTCATCATCTCAATTATTTGGATTGCAGCATTGGTAATTCTAGTTCCATGGCCAATCGTATTCGAGGTTACCCCAATACCTGAAAACGGAACAACACTCTTTTGCGTCGAGAACTGGACTGATGAGTATGTTGGAGACTTGTACTTTCTCGTTGGAAATCTGATGTGTTGCTATGCAATTCCTGGAATTATTATTTGCATTACAAACTCACAAGTATGCTGGAGAGTATCAAATCGACAAGTTCCTCTTGGATTGGCCTCAACCAGATATGTGATAAACCATCATCGGAGAGTCAAGTCAGGTGTGAAAAAGATGTTGAGTTTGGTCACTTTCACTTTTCTCCTAAGTTGGTTGCCCTTGTATGTGGTAATGTGTCGAGTGAAATTTACAGCAATTGAAACAATGAGTGAAACTGAACTAGACATTTTGGATGTACTGATTCCCATAGTTCAGTTATTGGGTAGTTCAAACAGTTGTGTTAATCCTGTTTTATACGCTTACATGAACTCGCGGTTTCGTGAAATGTGTACTTCTGTATTTGATATACCGACAACTTGTAAGTTATCCTGTCATGAAAGATATCGGAGAAGAACGAATAGTCAAAGATCGTTGTTACCTGTTGGCAGGCGGTTAAGGAATAACAGGGTATTAGGTTGTAGAAATATTGAGGTTGAACAAAGTATTTCTACAAGTAATATTTCAATTACTCACGGAAGTGAACAGTATAAAAGTCAGAATGACAAGCAAATTTATGGAGCATCCTGTGATAAAGAAGATTATAATTCTTTTCAAGCAAATATTACGGCATATATTGATCGGCAGGAAATTCGTTTGTTGAAATTGTCTCGCGAAACATCAGTATAGATAACTAAAATTAATTACGAAAAATTATTCATGAAGCCAATTTAAACTGTGGCTTTCATTCCAAGATGTAGTGTAGTTTACTAATATACTGTTTTTGAAATATCGTCGTTGTGTTGTTCTGTACTGTTTATAATGCAAGGTTATACTGTTTAATCTTAAAATAATATGAATAACATTTATTTGATATACTGCTAAAGTATTGATAGGTACTTTGTAAAAAAAATATCTGGTATTTGTAAGTGTTGCAAGTTGCAACTGTCGACTGATTATGAAACCCTAAATATTTAACTCTAAATCTTATATAAAATAATATTTGTATGAATGTATAAATAAACACGAGTATGACATTTTTAAGTGATGACATTGATTTATTTGTTTGGTATATTCTTATGATAACTGTTACCTCATCTTACTTTATTTCATGAATTAAAAATAAAGAATATTTGTGAAAAGTTTGACTTTGTGCATTACTTTAGAATTTATTTGCATAAAATAGTAAATATGAATAAAATGTCAAAATCGAATTACAACTGTGCAAAATGAAAACTTTGCTGCATAAATACAAAACGTGGATATATACATATGTGCATTAATCATATCACCAAGGCATTACAATAGGCCAGGACTAAAATAGCTGCTTTTCAAGGCTACTTTAAATATAATTTTAAAATAAAATTAAACGATCTTCAACTTGAATCCATTATAAACCAATGTATCCATAGTTACATGGGGCTGATGAATGGACTTATACGGAGCAATTTGAGAATGAAGAACTCAACTGATAGCATTAATTTATAGCAATGCATAGTAGAATGTTATCAAAATCCTCCCTTCACAATTTCAAAATTATAGGTAAGTGAATGAAATTTTTGCTAAAATAGTTTCCCTTAAAGTTTCAAAGGAAATTAGCTTCACCTTTCATCTACCTTAATATATAATCAAACAACTTTATATTAATTATTGGTAGAACGTGTTACAATATCACTATGTACCTTTAGAAGGCGAAACTTGATAATTGATAGACAAACGAAAAGATACCTTTTTAGTAAACAATTCCCGAGTGTATTTCTGATTTAGGTGGAACAACTACTAAACCTAACACCTAAACTCAACGCGTTGTTCCCTTAATTATAATATAGCAAGCTTGAACAATGTAGAACTCAATAATATACCTATTTTGTAGAAACTAAATATTAATGATATTATCATACATGCATACATATGTGGTACATGGTAGCTCCAGCCATCATCACAAAACGAGTTGCATAGTTGGGTTATATTTTTTGTACTAATTTGAGAACTCATAAAACATGTTTCCATCTGATATATCTATATTTGCATCTACTTGCATACTTAAAAAAATCCACTTCCAATTGACTATGGATTATTATTTAAAATACAAACACAAATTTTTCACAACGCATATCTCAATGTTAAATCTAATGTTGTATGTTCTACGGGGGACAAATATATTTCAAACCCTTATGTCAACTTTTGACAGCTGTGAACAAATTGGATATTTTGTTAAATTTCGAATACTATACATCTTCAATTAACATCCTTAAGTGAACCATACCATACCATACGTATTTTCGATTAAATGACAAAAATGGCATAATGGAAATATTTACTTTACGAGCATCCAGATTGAATATGTGTTGCAATATTTTAAAATTATACTTTCCATATTGGTTTGCTCTCTGAATATATGGTTTGCTTTCGAGTGGATTTCCATTTCGTAAGATGATCGAGTTTCTTATCAATATATTCAACTCTCACAACCTTCTACAACACTGGTGTGTAATAGATATATTTTGTTGCGGTTCAAAGTAAAAAACAGGCATAATAAAAAAATCATATTGGTAAATTCAATTCAAGAAACATAAAACGAAAACATTAATATTGCATGGTTAAGGATTCCACACTTTTTAGCATATATATATAATATAATATATATAATATGGTTGCACCTCTAAAATATACATGTTATGTAGCTCACTTAAACCACATGATTTGTAAGTTATATAAGCCGATGAGAACGGTTGCGTAAGTTTTGGATTAATTTAAGATATTGGTTTGTATGTATTATTATACAATGTAATCAAAATGATGCACAGGTTACAGTTGAATACATGAAACTACTTTATATTTCAGAATTTTTTATTTGCGTTTTGATATTAAGCCTACAGTAATGTTGGTTCGCTCTACTCGCATAAAACCATTTAATTGATTTTTACGCCGTTTTCGTGTTTGTGGGACTGGTAGGTAACCACAACAGCATGAGTTTTCTACGATATTGGGAAACGTTAAAATGGAATTTGACTGCTTGAAAGCTTAACCATGTTCACTTAATTTTTTGAAGAAATATATTGTCGTAGTAGAATCTGTATTAGATAATTATTTATAAATTTTTGGTGAAGCAAAACGCGTTTGGCAAAAGTTTTTGGCACACAATTTTTTTTGTTTGGACGTCATACAAATTTAGAGTCTATACTTAGCAATAATATTTACTGATGATGATAAGGTTAAATGCACATAAGTGGCGTTTACATTGCATGATATCGATAATTTAACCAAATGGAACAGAAATGTGTACCTGTTACACTAGTAAAACACATGCACATTGAGTGCTGTAACAGCAACAAAAAACTCATACAATTAGATAAAAAAAAATTCACTATATAAACTGTTCTCCAAACTAGTTCTCAATTTGTCCTTGATGTGTGTGTTTAGCTTTAAAATGATGCGTGCCAGTTTGAATGTGAGTACGACTACGTACTTATTTTTTTGTTCACAGATATGCCACGTGATCAAATGTTTGAGGAAGAATTGTAACTGTCGCTTGTTTGTTTTTCGAAGTAAATTGAGTTTAAAATGTAATATGGACAAGAAACTGAAGAGCCCTTAAAAATCCCAACGGGGTTTTCCGTAAAGTAATAATGGTTACTTTAAACTGTCTAGTTACTGTAGTCTTGTTATGCATAGATACATAAATACAATTCCCAAAAACTGATACACTACTATTTGTTAGCAAAAACAAATATAATAATCATAAACGATAAATTTTGGTGTCGCTCTAAAAACATGAATACGAATAATATTTTCTGAAAGCAAAAGTGTGGGTTTAAACATCAAACGTATTTACCAGTAATCGGGTTTGGGTCTGGTACCCGGATTTTATGGTAAGCATTGGTCATGCTACTTACATTGGAACTGGTCAAAATCATGCGAATGTGCTTTGATGATATTAACCTGCATCAAAGGTATCAGAGAACAAAGCATTCTGACAGCTTATGTGAAACGACGACTAGTCTAGTCACGAAGCGTATTCTGTGGTTAAAGCTACTTATTTTTTATGTTCTTCCCACGTATTTGCGTACTCTTCTGTGGCGAAACTTAAATATTTAGACTTTTGTGCACATAACTCTACAGACATATGAGCAAATAAAGAAGAAATTAGGAGAATCATAAATTTTGCTTTTACCAAGATATAAATTAATAGGACAGGCTGTGGTGACAGTAAACTTTGTTACAAAAGTATTTAAAGATTTTTGAAATGTTGTTTTCGATAACAGGTCGTTCAACAGATAAACTGTGTTGTGCACATTACGACAATAACGAGTATGAATATTTACTCATTAGCCAAATGCTCTAAGCTCTTTGTTTTAAAGCTACATGTAAAAAATCCGCCAATTCTGTTATATATATGTTGCAGAAAAAATCATCCAAATACAGTTCTTGTGGGCTTCTTTTAATTAACTACGAAGATTATTGTTGTGTACTTATTACTCTTTTACATGTTGTCTAAAAGGATCTGTATACAAGTATATTTATATCTGCATTTAATATACTAATACTAATAAACAAAATTTTTAATGATAATGTTTTCCAGTTTGACAAAATTTTAACAAAAAACCAGTTTGACTGATAAATCGTTTGAACTCAAGTAAACCTCTTTTCCAGAGGGCTATTGATCCAGCGATATATTACTTGGTATCGCACATAATTTTACGTTTTGGAAGTCGTTCAAAGCCAAGACTAATGTAAACATAAAGTACCAACCCAAAAGTCACGTTTACATGATAGTAGTCATAGTATACAACGACGCGATAGTATTTGTTGATAGCAAACAATTTAACGTGTCTCATTTTACCCAAGCAAGCTGATATTTTATCCAAACCGTCTCTACAAATACGATCAACCTATTTGGCAAGTATTTAGATTTGCTTTTTTGTCAAAACAGTTTTTTACACAAAGTTATATCGGTTTAATGGAATTTAAAGTGATATGTACATTTATGGGTTTTAAATGTCAATAATCTTTTTTGCACTTCTTTACTATGCTAGCACGTGCTTGAATTGATACATTCAACTTTACATCATCTATGTACATTCGTATATTAGATAAAAAGGTCACACGTCAAATATTGCTTAATAAAGTTGGGAAATGGAAAAAAAAATTACGTAGGCGTTTTCACTGAATTAGAGTTGTTGTTTCAAAGTGTTATATTTTATCAAGATTTAATACCTAAAAATCAGAAAAACCTTTTTTTCCAGCTTTTAGTTAAAATATGTATAAACATAAGTTTTGACTTTTGACACTTTTTGAAATGTTTAAAAGACTAGGACCGTAGTTCGTTTTGTGAAGAATATCAGAAGGTGAAAACTGGAACCTGGTTCAATCGTATTTTGACTTTCCTCACTTGATTTCTTTATTTGTGTAAGTGACATATAATTAGGAATGTCGTAAACCATCAGTATAGCCCATTTTGCTAAATTTATTTCTGTTGACACTAGACTCTAAAAAGTGCGTTTGACATATTTGACGCAACATATAAACTACAAATATGGCATTACTACATCATAAAAACAAACAATCAATGTAACCATTTCAGTAAACAAAATAATTGATTGAAGTGACTTGAATAATTTTTTGACTTGGTTGGTTAATAGCCTTGTCAGTGACATGGTTTAGAGAACAAAACAAAAAACTATCCTATTTAAGCGCTCACAAAATCTATAAGACGAAACTTGCATAAATATGTAAACATTGTTTATCTAAACGATTTCATTAGGATTGTCCCTTATTTTATGATTATTTTTTAAACTTCTAGTTCTCTATGATGTGCATTACGTAAATTGTTGTTCAGATTTTAAAGGGTCATCGAACAGAAATACTTTGAAATCTACAAGATCTCTGTACCCAATAAATGGCACCCTTTATCTTCCAGACAGTATTTTTTGTTAAATAACAAAAAAACTTGTGTATGATTTTGGTATTTGCATCCACAGAAAGATTGGATATGCTTGATTAAGTTCCAACAATATTTTCAAAAGCAGCCCTTCTCAAACTTACGGTTTACAAATCTAAGTATTTTGTATTAATTAGTAACAGTGATGTACAGTCAGCAAGTAATTACTTGTATTACCGCAACACATACATATTTGAACATGTTTTAAAATTCGTCAATGATATGTGCAACCACAGTAAAAACTTTCTCTTTTTCCTTTCAGAAATTCGCCACAACATGTCAACAGTATGGGCTTATTCCTTGCACAATCGTTTGAACATGGCAGCTTGTCTGGGCATTCTTCGAAGTTAGAAGCTGAACAATTTCCACTCAAACTTGTAAGCCCAGAATTGTGGCTGACTTTCTCTCATGCTTCAACAAGCTTTCATCTAACAAACTCTAAACGTGAATGGTCTCAATAAGTCCCAAATTCCTACTTACCCGCATAACTCGATATGTTATCTTAAAAAAATCTTCATTGCCTCTTGGATTTTATAGCTTACAACAAATTATAACCGGACGCCATTTATTTCATTTCAGTGTATTACATTATATTGTGGAAATTGTAAAAAAAAAATATTGTGGTAATTGAAAATTGCTAAAAAAGAACACATTTTGATCTTGGCCGTCGTTTTGACGGTTCACCGGATCTGCGACAGCAAATAAAATAAGACAATCCAAACAATTTTCTTTTTTGTTCTTTAAGCTTGGATTCTGGAAACATTCATGTGCCAAGGTGCTGACTTTTCCAGGTAATTTCCGTCTGTGCTTCCACACATTCTCTCGCTGCAAAATTGGCTCTGACGGGCAAAGTGACATACTGTCTCAGTTTCCAGCCAGTGATCTAAATTCCAGACTTTTCTTATCACTGTAACTACCTTGTTCGCTACATTTGCGATGTAAGTCCCTTGTCTCGTCGTATTATGGCTAAACCGGTAAGGGAAAAAATACCACTTTCCGTTAACTTCTGGTCTGATAAATACATTAGCCACGTGTGTTTGCCCTGAAAATTTAATGGGTAAATCCGTGCGTCATCTGAAATTAATTTCCAGTTTAAATAAAGCTGACATTAACATTTAAGGCGTAGGCCTGAAAATGATGCAACCCACTCATTTAATCATCCTGATGACTTTCACGGAAATTTCAATGTTACTTCTCCTACACAAAATAAATGAAAAATACTTGGAAAAACACCACTTATCCAACCACTTGATAAAAATCATGCAAAAGTATATATAATTTTAAGTTGTTTACGTAATCATGAACACTCTTAAAATAAAACAAAAACAAACAGTAAGCTTATTTAACATGAGTTATTACGTGAAGTGTTTGCAGCGTTAAAAATAACGTTGACATTCTAAATGAAAACTTGCATATGTGGCGTTGAAAGTAGGTAAATTTTGTTAGTATACCATCCAACATTTTCACATTATTTTCCCATTATTTTCCCATTATTTGTAGTTACTGACGTAATATTTTAGTAACTTAGTAACTAAACAAGTCGCAATTTTTTATTCAATTCCAAGAAACTTTAGTACAAAAAATAAATTGAATTATTACAAGAAGGAACAGTTGGACGCAGCTTGGGCCAGAAAATAAACACATATTTTTATCCGTGTTTTGTAAATACTGAAATCAAAAGCAAGTATAAATATTAAAAGAAGAATCCTAGGATGACTTCAAAAGTAAAAAAAAATGTTATAAAAATATATCGTTCAGATGCAGATTCAAGTCAATTCTAAACTTAAATAAAGCGTTTCCTTTTTCGCGACATAGTCTAAATTCTTAGTGTTAATATGTCAAGACTTAATTATACCGCTATCTAATAAAATGTATATACCAAATACTCAACAACATACACATATACAAATATACATTAAAACCAAATAAATATATCAATCATCTTCATAACACATAAGTTACGATAACCTTATTAACAAGTCAATATTTTGACAACCATTTGTACTTGACAAGGTAACTTATGTGATGACGATTGATTTGTAAAACCCACACCTCAATGTTATGTCAGTGTTTGACATATGTACACGAATGAAATGTTTTGGGGGGAGTTGAAGGTCGTACATTTCAAGTCATTGTATATCTTTAATAGCGTTATTTACAGATATGACATTTTCCAAAACGTCACGTAGTAAATATTTATTAATATATATCCTGAAAAACATTTAACCAAGTACAACGACCATAGTTTGGGTCCTACTAAAAACCACCACCAAGCCAAAACACCACCTGCACCACCTAGCAAAGCTGGTATGGCCACCGGTAACC
>JAQFZH010000042.1:0-69745 GCA_034695485.1 Entomobrya nivalis | reverse complement strand
AACTCACTAATGCACATGCGTACTGCGCGTACACACACAACCCAACCTGTGTAATATGTAAGGAGTAATGAACATGACTGTGCATAACATGTGGCATATTAACAACCAAGACGCTTCAGCGATGATGCTACATCAACAATGGAATATGCAAAGATAGAAGTCAGAAGAATACGTGTACTTTGTACTTGAATCGGATAAACCGATCAGAAAAATAGCAGCGTAGCGCTACTAATGCCAAATACCCTACTCTTCATCACCATTTTCATCCGTTTTTTTGCGTTCAATGTTTTAACAATCTTCATCACAGCGTGTGCTTTCTATGGCAGAAGATGTACTGCAATATTCCGGTATTGAATATAATATTTATTATTAGACTATATATTTTTCTTCGTGTGTTTTTAAACTTTTGGGAGGTTTTCTTTGGAATAAAAAAGGGTGCTTCCTTGCTGGCGGTAAGAGGATATCATACAAATTTTGGTTACTTCTGTGTAGCATTTTCAAAGTTACTTTTGTCATGCACGCTTTTTCTACACTTTTGTCATGAAGCTAAAGATGATGATCATGATCGTCCTCATCTGATTTTATTATGTACCTATAAGCTATATAGCGGTGTGGGAAAAATGCAATGGTCGGTGATGTCGGAGGAGATGAGAAGGACGCGAAGAAATAAAAGGATAAAAAACGTGAGATATATAGTTCTTAGCATACTTATTTTACGTCGTTATTATTACGGGATATATGGATGGACGAAGAGATGTGTAAAATGTATTGCAATTGTTACTCACTAAACTTCTTGGCTCTGTAATGAACTATGGGTACTTATGCTACATTATTACCAGGAAACAAACGCACAAAAAATTGCAGCACAGAAGAGGAAAGAATTTGTTGAAGATCAGCAGCATCGGAGATGAGATGTAGAATGTAATGTATATATTACATTGTTGCACGGCTGCGTGAGTAAACTATGTTATATTACTGCCAGTTTTTTTTTCAAAGGAAAATTTTCAAAATTTGTGCATCTATACTGAATTTACCTGATGTTATATTGCTATTGCGTGGTTTGGTTGTGGGAGAGAAATACATAGTTATTCCATATATCACCCACCGCACTCTTCTTAGTCTTCTTTATAAATATTCAAGTTGTGCGTGCCTCTAATAACAAGTGTGTAAGCGCCGCAGTGGTAGCCATAGCATTCATAATTTCTTTGAACTTCTTCTTCCCTGTAAACTTCATATTTTTTAAGTAATCCGTATAATCATACAGCTCATAAAATACTATAAAAATGGCCATCATGATTAGTTATGATGACGATACATGTGAAAAGATTATGGACTTGCTAGTTGCATTGCAGTTTTGTAATGTAATGTAGCCAGCAAAAGGGAAGAACTGTTTAATATTTATTACACTCGGGGATTTTATTTTTTTGCACTAAGGAATTTTCCCTATATTCCGTTTGTACTTTGTGGCTTGTGGCTAAAGAGGCGGTAACCGCGCTGGGGACTATGTAGCAAGTCATTATAATCATAGCTTGTACACCGTACACATCAATTACACAATAATGCAAGTAGCATGAATGTGCTAACAAATTACGTTGCAATTGCAATTATATAGCCTCTAATAATTTGTTATTCTTGCAGCATAGCAGGTGAATAGGTGAGAATGGGTGTTGGAATTTGGAATGAAAAACGGAAGTATGAATTATTATTGACAGAGTTACCGATTTTCTCATGAATGCATACCTACATAATTTGGCTAACAGTTATGGTACGAAGAAAAAATGTAGTAATTCTGGAGCAAGTAACATTACTATACACTATAGCGTGTTGTTGTAGCGTGGGAGTTCATCATGTTTGTATTGTACATGTATGTAATGTGATTATTGTGTTTATGCTGTTTTAGTGACACAATTCCATAAATACTTAATAATATAATTGCTAATTGAATGTCAATTATGTCATTTGAGATTGAGACAATCAATTGATAAAAGACAAACATAATAAAATCCCAGCAAAGAAAATTAAGCTATTTGATTCCACAAATACGTATTACTTTGAGTTTAATTGTTTTGATTATCAGTACAGAACAACCTTGAGCAAAAAAGAAAACATTTGTTTTTCCTTTAAAAGGATTAAAAGGATAACATTTTTTTAGATAAGAAAAACAAACGAAAGTAAAGTAGAAAAATGAGCAAAGACCAAGTTGAATCAGTAGCCTTAATAGTTTAATACCAGACAGGTACATGAAGTTGTGGAGATAAGCTATAGTCAGGCAAAAGTGCTCACATGGTAATATCAATATTTATACATGCTCTGCTTCAACTACCATGATCGATATAAATGCGTAGTATTGAGGGTATATTGGCAATTTGGTACAATGCATGCACCACTGATGTTGTGATGTATGAAGCTCTTTTATAACTATCGAGTATTATTTTTTTTAATATGTTTAACAAGTGGGAGGTCTCATGGTTGTGCTTTAACAATTAAGATAAGCCATTCACGGTCACCGTCAGTAAATATACACAAAACATCGTTAATTAGCAATTATTAAGCTGATTGTTGTGCGTTTTGGGCAAAATAATATCTTCAAATGAACGAGTGCTCAATAAGAATATTAAAAATTCCACCTTGATTGCATCCTGGAGTGGAGTTGGATAAGTGGAACCAAGAACCAAGAGCATTTCAAAATCCATTGTTACAACCAGAACTTTGAAGTTTACTTATACGAAGTATCAATATATAATACTTCATTATGTATTGTGTATTATGCAAACATTGCATATATGCATATAAAGCCGTTTTTTGCTCTTTAAAAAAATAAAGTACTACTTCAACCCCATCTGCTGCACAGAATTTTACGAAATCCAACAATCGGAGCAGCATTGTTAAAATAAAATTCGACGAAAAGAAAATCATGCTTGTGAAGCAATGTCTTAAACTCGTACCCATTTTCAGTGATTTTCATGCATGTTTACGTATAAATTTCAAAATCTAGTGCTGGTACTTGTCACTCAAAAATTTTAATACTGCATCCATCCCCGTTATTACACTGCCACTGCCATACAACAAAACTACACATGTAACGTTTTATCACCAATTGTCGATTACGATATGGCACACTTGAGTCTCAAAACAATGGAGAATGGACCGTATTCTAAATTCAGAAAACATCGAAAACATAAAATGGTATTTGTTCGTTCAAAATTTACAAATTGACTACAACCATCATCATCATGCAATCTCTCGTACATCTTGTTAAGTCATTCTCAAAAATTCCTTTATTTTTGCCAGCTCAGCCCGCATTATTCCCTGTTTTACTAGTATCATGATGATGATGCAAGCTACCTGCACTTTAACAAATTAAACCCTTATTTTACATCCTTTCACAATTTTTTTATATATTTTTTTTCAAAAAAAAAAACTCCAAAGACAAACCCACATCAATATTATTCCCTATTATTATCCTGTTCCCATTGCTTTGCTACCGCAACCGCTTGCGAAAATACGAAAAGTAAAAACAACAGGTTGTTATTTACTTGATGAATTCTGAAATCCTAAAACTGATTTTCGAACCCAACTTCACAGATCAGCTTCAGCTCATCATCATCTTTACATAAATAACTCGCAAGATTTAACTTGCAAAAAAGCATCATACTTCATTTTGTACTTGCGTAACCAATTTTATAGTATGAAACGACTAAAAAAACATGAAAACGCTTTATAGCTTTAAAGCAGTACATAGAACACAAGAAGATGACCTAGATCTGATGTCGTATCTTGTCGTGACTCAGTGGTGGTGGTAAATGGTAACTGTCGTTACGTTACATATACACATTCCCTTGTTCTCCTAGTTAAACGATTGTGGATTAGATTGAAGGGGAAAAAATGTGAAATTGCAAAAATGGTTTGGTGATGATGATGATGAGATGATGGGTGACAAGGAGGGCTTGCGATCTGTAATCTGTCGTTTTACTTTATGTTGTGGCGACATGGCACAAAAAGAGAAGAAAAATCAAAAAATGCAATGGAGCAATAAAAGATGATATGCTGAGGGAATCAGTTTAACAGTGTAACAGCAGGATTACTACTTCTAGAATGCATATTTAGCTCTCTGCCTTCATTTTACTCTTGGTGAGGTGAGTGTCGGTCGATATGATAAAAGTGACAAAGCAACACGATACGAAAAACTGAGCAAACCATTTTTGTGTGAAAAATATAGTCACTCTCTTGAAACATACCTTGTGAACGGTGGTCGACAGACAAACATTCAAAGAACAAAGCATACAAGTTTTAGCATTCAGAATAGCGTCATCGTCGAAATTATTTTACAAGAGCATGTCATTATGCAGTACTCTCTGGTCTGGTGAGGGTTCTTTTTATGAGAATAGAACAGGATGACTATTAAAGATATGTGTAGTCAGTCTATTTTTTGTCTTTAAATATGTGGCTGATGCGGTGTGGGATTCAATCAACTGTGCAATCGCAATATTGACATTAGAAGCTTGACAAGCTACTGACTGAGTAAGTACTGACTTAGCGATATTGCAACCATATTTTTGTCAATATTCATAGATAATAATTATTATTATCAGAAAAAAATAACAATATTTGCTGTGCATTATTATTACCGATTGCCATGCTCTATTTTGTCTCTTGTGGAAAGGATTAAACTGGTGCATAAAGCATAATAAGTAGCAGGAGAATGTCAAGTTTGTCAATTCATATTTTCTGTTAGGTTTGCAATGACGCTGCAGAGCAGAGAACTAAGGAACGGCCATGTTAAATGTTTTGAACATACTCTTATTATTCTACTCTACTTTAGACATGAGTAAGTAAAGAATATAATATACAGAGATACTATGTTTCTGGCTGACTTGACATGACTTCACTTGACTTAACCATCAAAATATTTTTCAAGGTAACAAATATACCTAATAACAATGATGCATAAAAAAGTGATGTTATATTTGCGTATTTTCTGTGTGCATAAAATAAAGCGCATACAAAATATTGATAAAAAAGTCATATAAAGAAGTCATTATTCTTATTTCTGATCACATGACATTATCGCAATTTTTTTTACTATTTGTATGTCTATTTATTTGACAACATAGTTACAGTAGTCAATCACACAGAAAAATTGTAGGCATATTTATTTATTTGCCATGCGTAATACTCATACTCACTGAACCGATGAGGACATTACATTCAATTTCGATAATAAAAGGAAACATATCCATAAAAATATTTAGTGCAAGCGATGTGGTGAAGCGATCTTATGAGAACTCAAATATTTTTTGTCTCCTCAACCTCAAATTGGCATCGTTTAAGATTAAGAAATAACAATATTTACACAACTATGACTATTATTATCAAATTGATGTATTGTTAAACTAAATCTTTGAAAATAAATAAATTCTGGCAATTCAACTCAATTGACAGTGATGGGAAAAAACCTTCAGCCTATCAGACTTATTCATGTTCAAAAATATAAAATATCAGTAAGTTCAAAGTTTTAAGGTTTTAAAAGGAACTTCTGAAAAAAAGAGTTAAATTTATGTTCATTTAAATGTAGTTAATTTGATGATAAACAAAATTGTACAAGGGAAAAATTTCTTCAAATTATGCACAGATAAGGGACTATTTTTTCTCACTAACTACATTAAAAAGACTAATCTAAAAGAAGAACATCATTATAGGTTTTCGCTAACAAACTAACTAACCAAACTCTCTCGAGGTTTCTTTAAAAAGCAACCAATTGCTAAGAAATTATAAGGTTCCTTGGTATAATTTACGTACATACATTACATGTTGTGTGAGTCGTACTAGCTTGGTGTACGGGAAGAGGAAGTAAACGGAAACATAAGCAAAGGTCATGGCAAATTATATGCATGCATGCAAAAGTACCACATTGACATAACATACCACAAAACGTTGTAAAAATAATATCGATGCAGATGCACCACTCATATTTATATGACAATGATGGGTTTTGCCACTGATTCAGTGTGACGTGATGACGATAACGACTGATGATGCACCCACCAACGACCGAACTCAATAAATTCACCCACCAACAGATTGAGTCGTGTAAATATAATATTAAAGCATGACTACTGCAAAACTGCATTCACGCCAAAAAAAAATCATAAAAACAAAATAAATGTCACACCAAATTATGTCTCCATTTTTTGCAAGGCAGCCAGTTAATTTCCGTTTTTTATTTGAATTTGAGGTTCATATTATGCGCATCAAAATGAAAATGTTTTCAAGTTTTAAATATGCAATATCAGAACATGTAGTAGCTTGAGAATTATAAGTGAGTATATAGCGACTTTTTAAGGTGCAAGTTCTAATTGTAGCCTACATTCTATCCTTCATTTTCATTTTATTTCTTTTGATTCAAATATTCTAAAAGTCAGACTGAGAAGAAAAAAATTGCTTTCTTTTTTATCGATTATTTTTGAAACCGTTCTTCTCTTCGTGTGGGTTTATATGATTGTCGTGACTGTGAAAACTTAGCTATCGATGATGGAATTACTCTGTCTGCTACACACGGGGGAGGTAACAAAACTAAAGATGCATCAGATCATGTACAAGTACAAAAACTTTATATTGTACGTACACTGCACTTTAAACTCAGCTTACATTTGCATGAGGTCATTATATCTTGACAGTCTCCTACTTTTTTATAGAGTTCTACGTACACTGCCCTAGTTCAGTTCAGTTCAACCTGCAAAATAAAATCCTTTTTGTTCATCATCACGGCGGCAGCTGGTAATACAGTCATAATAATAATATTAATAGTGGGGGCGAAAATGGAGGAAATGAGGTAAAGAATATGATTCCGGTTTTTCGTTCATGTTTGTGAAATAAATTATTCTTTTATTATTCTTCTTAGCGCCATAATATGAAGAAAAATAAGAAAATACCAACGCATCTAAAAAAAAGTTGGTCTAGGTATGCATCCGTGTAACAATCAACATAAGGCTACGCAGTTATAAATGTATGTAGTGTAGTGTCTACTTTGTAGACGGTCCGAGAAGCATCATGATCCAGATGGCATTTTACGATTGCCACATGATGCCGATGTGCAACAATGGAAAATAGCTAACCCTTTAATGACCTCCATCAAATAACTATCATTACATGGCCCAGAACCCAAATTGGTGTCAAACACAAATATTTAAGTAAGGTGTACAAGGAAATGAGAACACGAGCATTTTTTTAAACGCCGACTTGAATTTGTTTTTACGCTAAATTTCCGGTGATCCGTATTTTTAGGTGGTGCAAAAAAAGCGAACTTATTTATTTTAAAAGTACTTACAGGCCAGTAACAGATCGGGTCCGTGAACCAAACAGTACATCCACTTCGCTCACTGTAGGTGGTGGCGGAAGTGGCTCATCGTTAATCAGAACCTCCATTTCCTCTGTAGGTGGGGGTGGAGGTGGAGGGGGTAGCTCATCTGGCGATGGGCTTCTTGTGATTCCCAAGGCTGCATTGTTGTTGGATCCTGGTTTGCTCGGTATCGGAGGAGGCATGTTGCCTGATTTCGCAGCACCATTCGCATTGTTATTGTTCAAAAGTGTTGTGGTTGGGCGGACTGGAGCTCTAGGCAAAGGTGGAGGAGGCTTGGACGAATCTTTGCCTTCTTCATGAACCTATCAATTTGAAAAAATATAATATAAGTTGATTAATGACCAAATGATTATAATTGTGAAAACCTTTAATTATGAAATTAATCATGAATTTAAATATAGGTATGTAAAAATATAGAAGCACGCATGCGCATTTTGCACATGCGTAAAAAGCACTTCTCCTCATTACCTGCTGCGCAAGGTTTCTCAAATGTGGTTTCTTGGGAGGCCGCTCTGGGGGAATGGGTGCAGGTTCTTGTGTAACTGGTGAGCTCGCTCCATTGTTGCCATTGGCGCCACCTGGTGGTAGCTTTGCACTACTGCTGCTCGACCAACCTGCAGAAGAGCTCGACGCAGAAGATGAAGAGGTTGAATCTCTGTTCACCAGATGGGGCAGGTACTTTGACATATACGCGAGGCGTGCGCTGTAGGAACAAAAAAGCAACAAAGACAAAAATTATCATCATCGTCATATTCGTCATCACAAGTTTTCATACTTCATAATTTCTATCCTGAACGGACTTGACTATCCTGTCTCTTAACTCTTCCCTTTCATTAATAATCGTTAAAAATGCAATAAATTCATTTGACGACTTCTCTTAGTCTCTTTTTATTTTATTTTCATGCAATTCTATTAGTATTCTGAAAGATTTCGAATGACTGTGACTGTGACATGACATGTTGACTGCCTTGACTACAGTCATAAAGTATCATATTTTCGCTTAGTTTTTTTTACAACTTGCGACTTCGAAGCAAGTTATTAATAACGATTATTATCTGGTTATTAACTAAATAGCTCCATTAAGTCGAATGGCACTTTTCCCATTTAAAACACGCCGAAGCGAAGATGATAGTATTGATAATCGCTTATAGCTTAATAGCAAGTTTAAAAAAGTTACACATAATTATCAAGCATATCACAACTACAAATATACATATATATATATTCTTTATTGCTTAAGAGAGCGAAAATCGCTGTTTTACTTTCATTTTTATTATTGGGTTTTTACAACTTGACCTTTTAAGCATGCAAACATACACAAGCCAGAACACTAAATACCAACAACCATAATTGTAATTATTACTACGATTATTATGCCCATCAGCTATTATTACCTCCAATAAATGCACGCACAAACCATGATTTCACACAATTGACACTTTCGCATTGTTCACTCTTTTATATATTCACTGCCTCTTCTCTGTATGTTTTTAGTACTTATTTAAAAAGGACGGTGTGGGAGTGAAGGCAGGTAAATTATTAATCGCTGGGATTCTCACATTAGCGACGTAATTAAAACGTATTAGGATTGTGAAAAACACACACACACACACACACACACACACACACACAACAACCATGACAGGATTTGATGATGTTTTTTTCATTACTTTTCTACTTTTATAGATTTGTCATGTTGTATGAGATAAGTACGTGTACAAGCTAAACATAACAGATACTCAATCAAGTCGAAAAGCGAAACAAAGCAATCAACTTGAATTCGACATTCCTCACTTCCAACTCTTCTAAAAATTGATAGAAATTCGCCACATATACAATATCACTTTTTTCAACCATACCTACTTTTCTCAAATGACAATTGCGCCAAACGCCAATAAAACCTTTGCTCACGACCACGACAAAACGCACTGCAGCAGCGGCAGTTAAGATTTATGAACGTTTTTATTATTTCCAATCAAAGGTCAGTCGTTGATTTGTTCGTGGTTTTTTCACGAAGTTTCCATTGCAACTCAATAAAAATACAAAAAAAATATATCGCTAGAGAGAACAAACCAAACTCAACTCACAAAACCATTTCTTACATTTAAAGCCGTTAAGCTGTAAAACATGAATAAAAATTTAATAATAATATTAAATGAAGGAAGAACAGCGTGAGATGTGATGAATCCTCTGCTGTTGAACATGGTATTCTGCAATGCGGAACACACGATGCAAATAAGTCAAGCTAGCTATAACCTCTAGAGATGCAGGGCGTTTGTTTTATTCTCTATTCTTCGACAGGGAGAGATGCAAAACTGAAAAGGTGAATTATGACTAGGGATGTACGGGACAACTTACATACGACAACAAGTTTGTGGTTCTTAGAAAAAGGAGAACAACACCAGAAAATCTTTATTGTTGCTTGTTCATCATCCCAAAAAATATGTATAAAGTCATATAATGACTTGACTTGAAAGATCATTACAAATACCAGTAGAAATAAAAATGTTATTAATATCTATCAACCACCACCTCTCTTTCAAAGAAACCAAAAGATATTTTTTCTTCAATTTATTTACCTAGCAACTGTACATACTGCACATGTGTACTAACCTACCATCCCTTTTTGTATTATTCAAAAACATTAGATTACGATCATCATTACAAGCTAAGACAAGTATTTTTTTACTTTAGTTCCTTCTTAAACAATCCATAAAAATATGAATACTGATCTGATCTCTGTTTCTTGAGTACTTACTTTGTGTGTTACTGTAACATTCATACAAAAAAAGAAAGGGTTAAGGGGATGGTGGTGGTGTGGTGTGATGGAATTGGAATTTTTGGAATGGAATGGAACCTTCATACATATACATATAACCAATGATGATGAATGATAAATTGATGTAAAATGGTTTGCCAACAAAAATCTCAGAAAGAAAAAAAAAATAAGGTGGGATCTGTCAATACAATAACAATAAAACATAAAGCATGCGTGATGCTCTGTGTCTGTGTGCGTGTGTGTCCAAACTAGGCTGGCATGGGAAGTATTGAATTGAATGGACCATTAACACCACCCTTTCTTCTTTTTTTGTCAGACACAACAACAGTGAACAAGGCTACATGTAAAAAGAGTGTAAGAATAAGAATGAAACAAAGCAACAACTCAATTTTTACTCTAATAATAATTCCATTTTGGCTTTCAGCACAAACACAACAACCCATTCAACAATTGCAGGTCGCGAAATAAAATCAAACGTGCTCAAATCAAAAGCATTTATACTTATTTGTACAACATGCAATCATACTGTTAGCTATTTCAAATATAAAAGTTAAATTATTATCATTCTTATTACTATTTATTTGTTTTTATACCAGTATGCATAGTGAATACAGTCACCAGTCACCGAAGGCAATGTTTTTAACTTGTTGATTTGAGATTTGTTACAAATTAACAACTGCTTTGTATTATGAAATGAAAGTCATTGCGTTACTGGCTGCTTGGGTCGTTGTCAAGACGTTATATCAGCAGTGATCTCATTTGACAATCAACTCAATCAAGTTTTAATTTGGAGCAGAGAAGGAAATGAAATGAAGCAAATGTAGATATGTCATATGAATAATGATAATATATTTGTTAAGATGTTAAAACTTTCTGAAAGCATAACGTTTTATCTATCAACATAATTCAAGTATATCATACAGGATGAGTAACACCAAAAAAAAGTAAACAAATTATCAATTATGCGTATACCAGGTAAACAAATTAAAGAGCTTTACTTTTACAGCGATTATATTGTTTACAGAATAAAGATTAGCTTGTTGCTGTAATTGCGTAATAATACGTATTAATACCTGAGATAAGGGCTTCTGTAGTTTCCTTGGTGTTGATACTGCTGATAGTACGCGGAGGAATATGTCAGCGACATGTTTACAGTAGGTATGTAACAAATGCGTTAGAAACAATTTCTTGTGTAGAGATTTCAAAAATACACATCGAAGAACTAGTTAATTTATAAAACGAACGCACACACTCTCATGGGTGGTGCCTATCCAACCACTCAACCACAAAGTAGTTTTTTCTTCTTCAAAATTTACAAGTTTGTCCAGAACAGTTTTCATTCTCTCACTTTTTGTCTCAATTTTTGTCTGAGGAGTTCTTTTGAAGATTTGTTTTGAGTCTCTAAAAAATTTGGAAGGCTTAATAATTTTTACTTAAAAATATTAAGATACATGGATAGCTGCTATACATGCTACATATACGGGTTTTCTGAAGGCAAAAAACAGGCACGCTCTTATTCTGCAAATTATCTTATCAATGCACCACCACTTTATTTTAATCCTCTGCTGAAAGTAGCACAAAACACTGTGTCAGCTCACACAGTTGAATAAAAATTGTTGTTGTTATGTCTGCCAAAATATTAAAACCAAGACAAAAAATATATCTTATCACTTCCTCCGACTCCACACATTAACACTAGGCATTGTGCACACTTAGGCAAGATTTTTAAATGCTAAAAGATCAAATCAGCAGCAGAGCAGATCAGAGCACGCTTCTCGAACGCTTTACGCACTCAAAAGTCAGGCTCAATTTTCAGTAAAAATTAATTATTAGAAGGCGAGAGGAATATCATTATAACAAATTTATCTTCTTGTATAAATCTTTTAAAATTGAGATATATGCATGAATATTATGCATTTAGTTGTAAAGTCAGTAATACTTAGCGAACTTTTGTTTTAGCTATTTGTACGGCTGGATGCCAAAACTGACTAATTTCTTTAGACAAGCCAGCACAACTAGTTAAACATAACAAGAAAAAATACAATATGGATTCTTTATCAAGTTGGTGGTGTAAGGGAAGCAGTTAAATATTTTTTGGGAGGATATGGATATCTTGTTGCTTTAAAGCTCTCTTGCAGGAAAAAAATATATTCTGTTATTTATATACCACCACTACTACCACCTCTTCACACAATAACCGCTATGCTCCTTCTGGTTCGATTTGATTTGGTAGGATTTGGAGTTTGAAAATGTTTTATGAATTTTTACGATGAAATGTGTCTACAGTAGGAGCACCTACACAATTCAATCCAATCAATTTATGCACATCACCAAATCACCACACATGTAACATTTGGAGATCTATTACTCCTTCTCCATTTAGTACTCAGGCGAGAATATAAATATAAACGGCGAAGTTCTCTCAAAAAAAAGTCAATCCAAATCCAAGTGAAGTCAAAATGGAAAGGATTTTAAAAAGTTCTGTTTAGCTTTTGCAGTTGCAAATTGAAGTAACGAGCTAGATCGAAGTTCATACGTGTGTTCAACAAGAAAAACAGAGTTTTTAGTTTTAAAAATAAATATAGCATAATATTGAGTGGTGATGATGATGAAGATAATGTTTAAAAGGTGGCAATGTAATTTTTAGAATTGACGACGACGACGGCTCAAAAACACTATAAAAGTGTTCCCAAGTCAGTCACCATAAGTGAGTAAGTCCATTCATTCATACCTAAATGTACACATATGCTTTTTTTGCATACACACTTGTGTATTTACATATTATTCACAAACAAGTCATAAAAATAGACATGTAGTTTGTTTAAGAGAAAAACATATCATCGTGATCATTAAAATGTGCATTCTTAGTCACTTCTTACTACACTTTTTGCGTGTGAGAAACTTTACTGCAAATTTCCTAAATGAATGCATGTTTTACTTTTACCCGGAGTTGCGATTTGCGATCTGTACGGCTGATAGAATATGTTTTAAAGAAAAATAGACATTGTCACTAAAACCAATATACTGAATACATATGTTACTTAGGGATGACGCCAGTCAAAAAAAAACTATTTCACAGACAGCATTTCAGTCTCTCAGAAAAACACACACAGCGGGATAACTGCAAAATAATAATTATGATGTTTGCTGTTATTGGAATGGAGCATTACATCAAAAAATAAGATATTGATGGTGGCGGCGGTGGCATTGCGGTGACGCGATGATGGTGATGATAATCAGAAACACCATAAAGTTGTTGCAAAACATGTTCCAACTCAAAATATGTTGATACGCGTATTGCTTATTGCACAATTTATTCAAAACTTTTTTCTTCTTCACGTTTTGTTTTCAATTCAGATATTCAGAAAAAAAACGTCAGTTGGCAGAATATCAAGAGTAGAGCATTGCAATTTTTTTATCCGATGAACGTTCTTAAATATTGAACATGACAATCACTATCATGATCGTTGACGTCGTTAAAATACTTATTACACTTAGAACTCAACTTTGAGTAAAGTAAACTGTGTGAGTTGACTGGAAATGAAGCGTCATTGCCATTGCAATAAAACGGGCTGTTACCCGAACGTTTAAAATGTTACAGCAGTTTGGCAAAGCTGTGATGACTCAACTCAACTCAATACACACGCATTTTACAACTTTACTTTACCAAGAAGGTATAAAAGTTTATGCGATTTTCCGTACGTGTGCCACTTTAGAAGGGCAGCTGTGATATGAGTCAGTTAGAAAGAAGAAAGAATTATGATTTATAAAAATGCTTGATGAAATGCAGCCGGGGAATGAGAATTTTTATTTTAAGTATTTAAAAAAACTTGCTTTTCCTCTCATTTCATCCATGTATTTCATACTAGAATACAACTCATCTCACACACCATATCATTTTCCTTATTTTTCATTTCCTGCCCAGGCTTAACTTGACACTGATCTTGGGCCACATATTTTTACTTGCTGTATGTCTTTGTTGCAGAGTGTGTGTGCCTCACCTAACACATCCATCTGCTCGTCGTCATTATCGTTCATTTAATGAGAGTTTTACCCACAACATGTACGTATGTATATACGTAGTTTACAATGGAAAGCAAAACCTAAACCACCCTATTATCCATATGTTTAAAAATTATTCCCTTGTCCTTTTAACTGGAATTTGTGAGGAGTTGAGAGAGGGAGCAACCGCAAATACTGGTTCACATGCAACAGCGGAACGAACAGAGGAACGGTGCTACTTGGTACTCCACCAGATTACTTCACACAACAAAGAAAGTTCACTTCATTTATATGAATTTTTAAACAGAAAAATTCTGCTTCTCCTGCTGCTGCTTCTAAATCCAAGTACTCTGTTGGATGGAATGCAGTATATACTCATGTGCATGTATAATGTATAATACAACTTTGTTTAAATTGTGAAGGTACATTATATTTTCAGTTGAGACTTGAGACAGCGGCTCGTGCAGGATCCTCTTCCATTTAAACATCTGCTCTCCTTTTTCTGACTCTCTTGTCTTTTAGAAACTTTTAAAAAGCTCTACGACTGCTGCTGTTGCTAAACTGAAACAACTGATCACTTACTTTTCATTCGACACGAGTCACACGTATTGCAGATGGACCACAACGATAATACATGATAATAATGACGATGATAATGGAGTCGGAATAGAATGCAAGATGTAAGAACAATTTTTAAAACAGCTGAAAAAAAGGCTCGGGCCAAAAACCCGGCTTAAAACCTGAACCTCAGTAGAATATATAATGGTAATGGTAAATTTTATAATAGAGCAATTTCCTATTAACCATTTGCTTCCTCTTCAACAAATACAACATTAATACGTAATCTTGAGGAAAAGTTCACAGTCTTCTTGGTTATGTACCTACTTTTCTGCGCAAATATCTAATTATGACTACGTCTTATACTCACTCCTACTCTTGTCGATCCAGTCCATTTTACATCTGTTCATGGTTATTTAACTAAAAATGCTTGGCATGATTTAAAAAAAAATATGTGATGGGCCACATGCTAACTCTATCATTCTTGAACACAAAGTACTGACAATGATAATATTTAGTGCAAATGCATTAACACTGAGCATGCTACACAGGAATGTGGATGTTGATGATGACAACGAAGATAAGAAGGATTTGGTACTGGTAAGGTAAGCGTATAATAAAAAAGAACGTTCAAAGACAACAATGCGATGAAATGTAAAAATTTGTATGATTACTTATTATTATTATTTTATCTATAGACTTGTAGACATCGACAGTCGACCACCACATGTTACTAAATACATACTTAGTTTTTTTATCATCATATGTACATCGTATCAGAGCTTCACAGGTTCAAATAAGGTTTTTATTCTCTGAAGAAATGATGAAATGAATGGAATTTGAAGGTTTTGAATGTCGCTACTGCTGAGAAGCTAAGGAGGAATCGAAGGACGCAAATGGACTGTATTGTTGAGCTGTTGAACAGCAGCAATCACATATAAAAAACGTAATAATATTCACTACCATTATTGACTTGCCATAGAGATATTTAAGGAGCCACACACGCATGACATAAAAAAGATAATACACTTCTTCGAATAATATTCCTTACTCTGATATTCTGATTACTGATTACCTATAAAGTATATTATGTATCCATTAAGTTGTGTTATCTATCGTTCATTTGTCACTAACCCTTTTTTACTCTACAACGTCATCATCAAATCACCACACCACGCATGTGTATTTTATGCGTTGAGTGTGGACATTATTACTAAACGTATTGGTCAATATTGAAAAAAATAAAAGAAACATTTATTTATTTCCCATTTCTTTTTCGTCAGATCCTAAAGCTCTCTCCTGTGTTGGCTTTATATGGGATTTCCTATGACATCACTCATTTTATTACGTATGCGCACAACGAGAGCCATTCATTTCTTTCAATTTTTTGATAGCATAATCGTATAATATATCGTATCACATCCCCAACCCTTACGTGACAGAATGCAGGCAAGTAAGATGTATGTAAGTAGGTAAAATGAGGTAATAAGAAAAACAAAAGGAGTTCAGTTGAGACCTCAGAGAGACGATATCGGAAAAGGGTAAACAGACAAGGAGGTAAGACAAGGATGATGACGACGACGATGACTTACACTAGTAAAAGGAACAACAGGTAACATGGCTTGCGAGAGTAGGATACTATCTCTGCATTTTTTTATGGCGAGATTAATATTTAGGCTTAACCTTTTATTAATTTGCATGCAATCAAGTGATTTAAACTAGACGAAGGCTACGTCATATAAATGATAATCAAAGTAGTGCTACCTTTATACACATGCCAAAGTAAGTGTTTTTCTGATCTCTAACAAATGCCAAGAGAAACTGATACCTTGGCTTGGCATGACATTTTGTAAGACAAACGACAATTTACAAGGTGCAAAGTGACAAATAATCGCAAGTCTCTGTAGAAAACAAAGCAATGTGCTATCGTATATCGTGTCGACGAAGAATTTTCAACAAATAATTACACAACACTGTATTTGATACACGCAAAGGGGATTAAAATTAATGTTCCTCAGTTGATGTCTCTGTCTTAACTGTCCACTTTGAAAGATGTCTGAAAAGTTTTTTTAACGTAGAAATAATTTGTTTCCTTTGAAGAGAAACAAGAGAGGAAATTAAGTGGATCGTTTGTTATTTTTTACTTGGACATGTCAACATGAACATCATAAAGTCAAGGGATGAGAGGACTATATTATTAAGTTCCGTTTTTCTCAATTATTCAAGTTGTAGTTCAGAGTAATTTCAAAATTAATTATTTTGTTTCCATGTACCGGAATGCCGGAAAAGACTTTTGACAAAGCTATATAAAATGATTACACTGCTATTGTTTTCGGCTAAATGCAAATCGTAATCACAATATACAGTTTTTCAAACGTTACTTTTATATCACATGGGATGCAAAAACTAACGTAAGTAACCTTTTAACACTTTTGCAGTAACGACAAGGTCACAAGAGACACTACAGTTTTTTTCACTGTCACTCAATCCCAATTCAAGTGAGTTGCATGCTGATAAAGGAAGCACTCTTAAAATGTTTGAATGGCGACCAAGCAAAGTTTATTACTTTAATAGCTCATCACAGTTGTCAACGAATTATCTTTGTTGTTCAAGCTAAAATTGCTTTAAAGAGTGCACTCATTCAACTTCAAAAAAAGCAACGGTTTTGTATAAACGGTGAGGATGGTAATGACAAAATTACACAGTAATATCAAAAAAACAAGATGAGATGACAAACAATTTTCTGCACAGTTGAACATTTACACACGATTTGGAAATTATCCCTTTTCCCTTTGATTTTCTAGTTCCTTCTTCTTCCCTAGTCAACTATGAACTATTAAACTAAAAGAAGTTAACTGCGAATCATGTACAATGTACAAGTTTTTTTACATGTTCTTAATCAAAGCAATAATGATAAATGGTTTGTAGAAAACCGAAAACCATTACTTGTTTTAAAAATAAAAATACTAGCAACGGCAAAGGCCATCACATAAAACACCGCACAACAATAAGACTACCTACTTACTAGGCAGCCAGACTTTGAAAAACAAAAAAAAACTAGACAAACTGATTGTTGCATTGTAAAGGAGAGATTTGCAATTGTAGATTGCACATCACCCCCACAACCGACAGACAGACATACATATCGTCATCGTCTTGAGACGACCGACCCAAGAAGACCCGACCTACGAGAGAGGATAAGGATAACCCCCTCCTGAGTTTTAAATATGATGACTCGGTTGCAAAGTTTTATACGCAATATTAATGCTCCTCTTCATCTTGCATAAATGTTCTATCTATACCTATTAGTATACTCTACTTGCTGCTTTCCCCTTTTTTATCAAAAAAGTTGGTATACTAATGAAGATGATTATAAAATCTATCTCATAATAATATAATGTTATGTTTTTATTATACCTATATAAAATATAAATGAACATTATACACACTTAACATTGCAAATGAAGCTGTTAAGCTATCACACGCATGCATGCATACCTCACAGACAGCTCCAACAATCACCTTTTTTCTCCTTTCATTGTAACAATAATCAAATCAGAAGAAGAATAATCATAAATTTTTATCTGACTTCTTAAGTATAACTACGCAGCACACATAGAGGCAACAGCGGCAGTCATCGTCATACGGCTCAGCTCTCAAGAAAAAAAGATATACATAAGTTCATAGTTCATCCACTTCTTTTTTAGTTATTTGACTCTCATTATCATGGCATGACTATATAGTAGACAACAAAGAGATTCAAATGTAGTAGTCGCAATAATAACAAAGGGTAAAAATACCTTCTGTATAACTCTTCTAACTGTACTCTCTTCTTTTATAATGCATGTGAGTTGTGTACGTATGTACGTCTAAGTAAAAAAAAAGAAGTCCACGAAAGAAGACAGGAGAGGAGATAATGGACTTGAAGTAATCTACATTAAAGTTGCAAAGACTGTGATTCCTCCGACTTGCGAGTGAATTTATTTATTATTATTTTTATTTATTAAAAAAAATAAGTCTGACAAGAAGAGGAACAACACACGATCACGCAGGAATGTTAAAATGAACCATATTATTCATAAAATATTACACAACACAACGCAAACAGCCCGGTTTATCCTTTTCGTTGAACAACAAGAGAGAGAGAGAGAGGATTAGAATTAAGAATTTGTTATGGGAAAACAGGTACTTATACTTATAGGGCTATACAAAACACGACAGCATGAAAGAATGAAAATTAAGAATAAAAAAAATATGCGAGAGCAAAAGCAGGCGAGAGAGAGTGAACGTTATCATATCATCAACATCGCCATCACCACCAGAAAGTCAAGGCATACAAAAAAGTCAAACTAAAGCGGAGAAGTGAGATTTTTAAAATGCCTATATGACAGTCTCATAATCTGTTACATATTTTTCTCATGTTGTAGTAGTAAAATTTTGAAATTTTTGGACTTGACGACGGTGATTTTTGGTTTGAGATTGGCAAGGTAATACTTTTATGGTTGACCTCGCAACAAGTGGCGTCGACGTGGCATATTCGTAATAAATATCAAGGATTATTGGAACTCTGTGACTGTCATGTGTCGAAAATGTCACCCTATCATCAAGCCATTACAAAACATGCTTTAAAACCATATTAAACCCCTTCTGAAAATGCCCTCTGTTGTTGGTAGCATTACGAAAGTGGTACAAAAATATTAACCAGGGATAAATAGTTAAATGATTTTTATTACGCTTTTAATGACGATTTTGGATAAAAGAGGCATTCCTTTTCCCCGCTTTAAAAAATAAACTTGCCTCAATAACAAGCCATATTTGAATTTTATTTTATGCGTGCCCGCCTTTTCTTTGTAATAAAACGCATAATAATTGTTTGGCAATTATTTCTATTGTCATTTAATCTTTTAATGGTTACACGTGTGATGCGCATTATTATCATCATATAGCAAAAATTTGTACTTGTAAAATGAAATACCTTCATTTAAGGTCTATCATTATCACACTAATATTTGTAGTTGTTGGTGTCGAAATCTCACGGTAAAACTTTCAATTTCCAAAGTATACAAATCATCATCTATACAGCCATATCATGCATATGTAGTAAAATTATTGTAATCATAATTATGGAACAGCCTTCAAATTTAATATTTTTTTGACAAACGACATCGACAAAGCTAGCAATTGTAACTTAACTGGTAAACCAGTAAAACTAAGTGCCAATTTGAAATTGTATTCAAACAGAACAACTTGTAGGTTGAAATATTATTGAACGATTATGCTTGTGACAACATGTAAGATAGTTGAAGATGTATTTGTTCGCCAAATTTGGGTTGATTTTGTTGTTAAAAATTGACAACTGACTTAACATTGACCTGGTTATAGTTTAACCGATTTTACCCTTAATAAATCATTCGTCTGTCCATGGACCATATTAATAAATATTACCACAAACTTTCATGAAAATCGGTTTAAGCGTTTCTGCACACTGAAGTGGACACAGAGGGACAGACAGACGATTTTCTTTCATAGTACATCTAGTGTTTTTAGTAAGTACCAGTAAACTGGTGCTTAATAATAATAATAATAAAAATTACATATGTACGATCAATTACTAATTATACATAAGTGCCTACAACGAAGTAAACAGCAATAATATTTTATCCTCGACGACTCAAATTTCTGCACATTTTAAAATTCCAAGTACGCAGCTTTTTGTATCCCATAAAACCTCATTAACAAAAAAAACAACGCAATGACATGATATGTGGTCGTGTTGGAAATGAAAGTCGAGTTGAGTAATTATTTCCGACTGCCAGAATTTTTTTATGACGACAAGCCGTTACTTAATAAAAAATCCTCCTCTTAAAAAACTACAGTTGTGCAAAAACCCGAGTTATATTATCATGCCGGGTTAAGACTTGATTTTTTTTTCAAATATTAACAAAGAGCAATGAAAAAGACATAAAACCTTTAATTTTAGTAATAGCAAAAAGGAGTAGCTGGTTGAGGAGCCGAGAGCCACTGAAAGTATTTTTTTATTTATGCATCTCTACAAACTAGTAAAAAAAATATGTACGTAATCCGCTTTCTGTTATAAATTTAACAAAAACATAAACTAACGAGGAAACCGGCAGGGGGGTGCTCCGCGAAAATATATTTTATGCAATATAAATCCTTATGCTAAGATTCATCATCTTCATCAACACAACACGCAGGACAAGAGGAGAAGGAACAACAACAGAAGCTGATAAGAAGATGATCACTGATCTTCGAGCTTGTCATAAAAAACACACACATACATAATACGCTATTGAACAATAATAGTAAATGCTGGTTTTTTGTCAGTTACATCACCATAAAAATGTAGGTACTTGTGTACGTGTAAACTATCAAGCAAGCAATCGTGGTTAATAGCCAAGCCACTTGCAAAAAAAACTGGAAATAGCCGAATAGCTACTGATACAGCAGCCCCGACAGTAAAAGTGCCTTTTGACAGAGAGTTTATATTTTTTTATGAAAAAAAATTTGCTGAAATTCAATGCTTTTTAGTGAGGAGTCCTTTTCTAATAAAGTAAGCAGGGAGAGAGAGAGAGATATGATGTTGAAGATGATAATTTAGGTAAGCATATATGTAATGTAGGTATACGTACATATTTCTCAATGTAAATAACAAAAAAATGGCAGAGAATGCCTTGAGATCATGGAATGCAATAATAAACATCGCCACATTATATCGTCAGCGAGCCCAAAAAGTGCCCTTTTCTTCTTGTATCATCATCTGTGCAGGCACTGGCTTGACTAGAAAACACCCATTACATCATCATCATTACATCTGTCATTACTGAGGACAATGAAATCCAGTTTTACTTCTTTTGTAAAACTTTTAAAACATCATCATAAAAAAGCGTGTGTGTGTGTGTGTGCGCGCAGTTCAGTTACAGTCAAGTCAGTAAGCCTTTATGGGTTACATGATACGATATGCGAGATGATGTATGTAGTAGCTCAGTCGTCTTGTGCAATAATTCCTCAGATGAACTGAAATAAAAGCTTTTCACACTGAAACCCTCATAATCATCTTCACCCTCTGTTGCGTTATTGCAATCGCAAAAAAAAATCCAAGTCAACAAATTCTTTTTGTGATACAAATAGCAAAACGTGATGTATTGCTTTTTTACATTTAAACAATTGCAACTCGTATACATATTTGTCAAATCAGAAAAAAAAACATTACAAACGGATCTTATTACTTGTTTTGTTTTTGTTTAAGGAAATAAAATAAATGTTCAAGTATTAGCTTGACAGAAAAGGGGTTGAAACCGAAACTATTTGACTTGCTCAACAATTTTTGCGGTTATATTGAGATAATTGCAATTATTGCTGCATTGTATTTAGATTTTTGATTGGACAATTCATCCTTGTTTATTTTACATGTATTATTTTATCAAGTACGAAATTCATCATTAACTCTCCGCTACTTTCGTCAGTGGAAACACAAAACTTGTCAGGCAGGCCAGGCCAGGTAAAAAAAACATGCCAAAGAAGTTTTCCTCACGCAAGCTATATACAAGAAAAGACGGCCGAATAAAAACAGCATACTAACTAACACCAGAGAATACTATGAAGGAGGGTAACGACTTTTCCCTGAAAGTACCATGTTACCACTGGGCTAATGCTAAAAAAGTTTTGGAGCAACTGAAGCAGCGACGACGACTTTTCAACTAACTACCACCACAGCTGTCGCTTGCGATGCGATGCGCTTTTTGCCGTTGTTGTGGTTTAGTTTGGTTGGCTGTACAAATTTTTTTCTGGTCTTTGAATTTTCATATTGCATGTTTTTTAGGCATGTTATCAAAACTTCATAAGTAATAAAACGATAGACCTTCTCTTGTTTCGCTGTAATGTTGTAAACCGAGAAGAATCCGTTTATGGAAAAAGTATGCAAAATCACAATAATCACGGCTGGTTGCTTTTTAGTCGTTTGCTGGTTTGCTTATGCTTTTTTTCTTGTAATTCATTCTTTCTCACTCAAGTCAACTCTTAAATCTTCGCATTTTGTACCTTACAAGAGTAACCAGTATCATTATTATAAAAAAAGACTCTCTCTGAGTGTATGCTCTCTCTGCATTGTTCACATACTTTGTATGACTGAGTAAAAGCATTCTAAACTAAAGTAAAAATCACTGTTGAATAAAATATGTATAATACATGTGCTCATAATATATATATGCATCATGCTGTGATATCATCCAACTCATTCAAATCTTCGTTTTTTGTATTCATTCATCCAGTCAGTTTCACCCTCACCACTACTACCACGGCTTGCTATATTTCGCTCATGGTGATATGATGGTATTTTTTGTCATTGAATTATGGAAGGTATGCTTGCTATTTTGTCTCGTTTAATCGTGTTTTTTATGCTGTAATGTAATCAAATCAAGTTTATTTCATCTTTTTTCACTCTGTTCTTCCCTACTTTACCTACATGTTTTATCATTATTGCTATTGTTTGTGGTGGTGTTGTAGTGTCATATGACTGGCTTATCTGTCTATATTACTGTACGTCTCTGGCTGTCTGTCTCCATCTTACCCCTATCCTATCATCCTTCTATTGAATATGAGAGAGATTTACACACAGGTATGCGTTTTTACGGAAACCAATGTAATGATTAATCTTATCAGCGCACCGTATTATGGCGTGCAGGAATTTGGATTTACCTTCTTCATTTCACGTTATGGAATGAGCACATGGGTAAAACATGTTGATGTTATAAAGTTTTTATGCGTGACCACCTTTTTTCCTGTTTTGTCGAAATGTCGGTTAGGAATCTAACTGACAAGAACAAGACAAGACTGTGGAGATTTTTTGTAGATGGGTTTGGAGAATGTTGTGCGTAGAACAGCATCATTTTTACTACTATGTTACATACATAGATACAAACATGCATCTATCCATGTGGCCTTAGACATTTACGGGTAGAATAATTACTACAGTAATTAAGAAAGTAGTACATCCATTAACAAACTATATTGTGTATTTTTATTCTGTATACATGCAGGTTACTAGGCTGTAGTATGGCTTCTGGGTTCTTTATTCTTGAGTATTCTAGCTTTACACGGGATATTTTATGTAGATATGCATACATCCGCTTTGACACAGGATAGTCTATTTGATTCAGATTTATGCTAAAATTAAGCTAGAAAATGGTGTTTAAATGTCTTACCTGTCGGCACCATTGTATAGTTCGGTAGTCTCCATTTCCGGCGATGAAGAAGTTGACGAACCAGATAGTTTCGAATCGGACTTGTCGACCTTCAAATAAAAGAAGATAAACTTTTGAATTTCATAATCACACATGTAATAATTTTATTTGCAAATTGTAATGCACATTCAATATGTAATATTTAATTAAGCTTTAAATCTAAAGTTAAAATTATTTTTTAAGCGTCTGTCTTGAAATTTTAAATAAATATTCATTGTTACATAATATCTTCTTATTGGCTTATATTTTACCAAAGGACACCGAACTTTTACATTGTATTATTATTGAAAACGTTCGATGTGTATATTACAGCAGAAGAGGTTGAAATTCCACAAAATAAATATTTCAGGGCTTTTTACACAGCATAACAAATTAACAATGAAAATTGGAAAGGCAAGCAAGGAAAGGCTGATAGGTTGATTCATGCATTATTACAAATACACAATAGCCATTCCTTCTCATCTTCATGATTATCACCCTCACTTATGAAATGAAATGAAACACACAATAACCAAAACAGGCAAGCATACAAAGTAACAAACACAGAGATTAAAAATGTGGAGGAGAGGTGAACTCTCAAATGATAGAATTGATAGAAAAGCAAAGAGATTGAGAGAGATACATGCGTAATAATAAAAAATACAGGTAGGCAATAGGTATGCGCCTCCAGTCAAAACGTTTGTGGTCACAAATTTGAATGCTGCTGACTTGCTGGTTCAACTGAATGATCGCCTGTAGTGCCATCATCAGTACATTTCTCCCTGCAGACCAGACAGAGCAGCAAATTGACAACAAGAAGAAGAAGTTGACGATGATGTTATAAAAAAGAAATAAGAGAAGCATTAAGACATTCCAAAGCAGAAGAGAATCAACTGAAAAGTAGTAGACGTTGGTCCATGGCATGGTACATATATAAGTATGTATGTACGTAGTTAGTCTCACAACAACATAATATCATTGTCCTTTGTTGTTTCGACAACTCTGACAGAATAAAGACGAAACGAAGCAAAGATGAAAGAGAGATGAAAATATTCAACCCCTAACCAAACTGAATACGTTTTCTTTTATCCTTCTCCTCCACCACCCTTCCATGAAAAACGATTATGAAAAGAAGGGAATTGAGAACGAGGAGAAGAAACAGCAGTACAATAACCTTGAACCAAGGACGTCTTTCACCCTTCCTTTAAAAAACGTCTGCATTTAAGTTAATGCCTATCGTCCGTCAAGCCTCCTTTCCAGGAGGCACATATTAAAAATGCATGTACACAAAAACTCGATACTTTGTCTTGCCAGCCTGTATAATATGTGCATACATTAATATATTTTTTTGCAAAATCAATTTTCAAACTTGTCAACCGGGAAATGACTCACGAAACACGCATTATAAACATTATTTATCCATTTTTGGGTGTAAGCTTCTAATAACTTTATTTTATTCAGATAGTGGATTTTCCGAACAGAAAGCCCACTAATACTGTAGTCATAGTCATAAAGTGTGTACAGAATACTTATTCAGTATTAGAGTAAATATATTATGTGTATCTAATATTATGCATACTCACATGTCACATAGGTATAGATACAGGTACAGAAACCTATGAACTATCAAAAAGCCATATTTTTTTTAACCTATAATCATTATTGCTCGTCAACCAGTCAGGCTAATAAATCTCTCAGACATGTAAAGACAGCTCCACACGAGGAACAAACAAGAAAAAAGCACATAGATGTGTAAGGAAATATTATGGTTGACTTTGACTTTCTTTTGGGTTTCATGAGATGAGAGGAAGCATAGTGTATGCCTCTGATTATTCTTCAAAGCTCCTTGCTCGCCACCAACACCACTAAAAAGATAAGCTGAATGATTGAATATGATGAGCCTTAAGGAAATTTTTTATGGTATGGATGGAGTGGAAAAATATAGGATATTGGATTTAATACTTATATGAATACCTTTTGAACCTGTGTGGACGAAGGACAGCCTATCATAGGCTACCTATGTTTATCATATGAAAACGTATGACACATTAAACTCAGTACAATACGGAGTAAAAATGGGATAATGTCAGCATTTTCTGAATACAATTGTGCAGTAGTGACTACCCATGGCAAGATAAATGTTTTAAAATGCAAACTAACAAATATGGTGCATTGTCATTTTCAATCTTCAACTCTACTGCTGACAAAGTGGAATGGAACATTGCTGGTTTGGATACTGTAGCCAAGTTGAGTGAGTGTGATGATGTGAGATACCGAACACGGTTTTCTAAAGCATTCTTTAATCTGTTCAACTCAACATTTTACACCTCTCTCTCCTTCGTCCATCTTGCAACGTAAAAGAGGAGCTTGGATGATTTTTCCATACACCTAAATAAATAGCTAGAGAAAGACAGAGAGACTTGAAATGGACAGTGGTACTACGGATGTATATATATGTATTCGATGGACCCTTTTATGTCCAAAGTGTGTAGATATTTTTAAAAGTTAAAAAATTTCCTCTTCGTCTAAAAGTGCGTGCATACCTATCTTTTATATATACATACTTATATGATCAGGGTAATAATAATAGTTTAGATAAGAAATAAACACTAACTAAATTACTGTTACATCGAAAAAAAAACCTGAAGTTTTGGAAATAAACTTCAATCCGATCTAACATGATTATCTATGAATATACCTATCTTATTGTCTTTGATTGTAAGAAGAGGTGAGGTGAGTTTTTGTAGCTTAAAATGTACAGCCAAAGTACCCAACTAGACGAGTGAAATAAGAAAAGGATCCTTTTTTATTTTCCCTCTTATCATCCATCCCTTCACTATGTTCATTCTTTAGCACTTCAATGCTACCCTTCCTCCTTCTTGTTTACCATTTTTATGACCAATGTTTAAAAATATTCATTGTTCATATGAAACGAGATGAGATGACTAGGCTATTCCATTCCACACGCATACATTGACTTGGCGTTCTACAAAGGATCTATTCCATACCTAAAAAAGCAGCCCTTTTAAAATAACAAAAAAGTAACTTTTGAATTTTAGATTGCTCCTTTTGCTGCTGCAGTTTGTTTCTCTACCCAACTTTATTATTATCATCATCCATCCAAATCCACCCGATCCCTTTTCTTCCTCGTCTTCTTATTACACGTCGTGACTCCTTTATAAAAATTATAATGGAAACCTTAAGTATTTTCCCCCATCTCTTCTCCTCTCACCATGTTCGTTACTATAGTATCGTGTTAATCATATAAAAAAATACGTACATATTGGTCCCCCATTTAACATTATTGTTCACGTGTATTTTACCACACGAACTTTGAACGATTGTTGTAGGGATGGTGGTGGTGGGCAATAAAAAAAGTTGTTGACTTGAAAAAAGCATTTTTACTGGGTATATTAATAAGTCGGCTTCATCCATAATAGGTAGGAATAATATGCTTCAACCGCATTCAATATACATAATAAAACAAACCTAATGTAATAAAAGGAATGTCGTGAAACGAAGAAAACATTTTGGTTAAAAGATAACATAAATGCTTTCATGATAAAAAACAGAAGCACGTCTCACTCAAGTTAGCTACTGGCTTTATGATGAGATGAAAGTCTAGCTGGAAAATAATACAGCGTCTATTATTATAACTATAACTTATAACAGATATCCTTATGTACTGAGATTACCACAATAAGTAGAAGAAGTTGGAAAGTTGAAAAGTATCCCTTTCTTGATGATCCGATCATTACGGTTACAGTTACAAGACTGGTTGCAATTACACCATGAAAAATAATACTCATTCATTTTTTTCAAAACTAGAGCTAGTTTGTGTGATTTATAAATGGTTCTTCTGACAAGATGACTAATTTGTAGCAAACCTACTTACTTTTTTCTCATTTCTCAACTAACGACTTGTTACACATTTTAGTTTTAGGCGAAAATTCTAAAAGCAAAATGTTTTGTCTTTTGGTTCTGCTGATATTAACGGAAAGTCTAAATGGGTTGGTGAACTATGGTGGCAATTTTAGCGGCATGTTTGCTTTTTTACAATTTTTACTTTAACGGCTTTAGATTTTAAACAAGTAACAGTCAACACACCTACGACTTTGTGTAGTATGTAACTTGTACTAGGACAAATAAAACCAAGACAAGTCAGTAAAATAACAACCACCAATGCAGCACCACATCACTAACAAAATGTTTTACAAAACTAAATCACGTTAATCAATATTTTAGTGTGTGGGTGCAGTGGCTGCATCAGTCAGAAGGCGGCGGCAGTCGTTGCGATAGTATAGTAAATATACAAGCTTGATGGATGTAATTTAATATTTTCGTGCCTTTTTTGTAAGACTCATTTTGCCATGACGTCATGTCAGAAGACTACGGTCCAACAACTATACATTGCACACAACCAAGAAATTCCCGATCACCCACCTACCACCACCCCAATTTCATGACAGACATAAATGTTTGAAGCAGGCAGTAACTAAATGCATGCATACATACTATCTAGTAATTAGTGAGAATGTTATAGAGAGCTGCACGAACCTGTTTCATTATATCCTCAGGAAGACCAGTAGTTGCAGATGACATGGAAGTTTTTGGCGAACTGTTATTGGCACCGTGCGTTATTGGATGGTGTTGAGAATGACTAGAAACTTTGGAATTAGACGCACTACTACTTCTGGATGACGAGGATGCAGATGACACACCACTGCTCACGCTTATCGCTCGATAAGGCCTGTTGTGCCCACCACTAATGGATGGGGATGAGGAAGGGGTTGTGTTCAAAGGATTTGTACCACCGCCCCCTGGAGAAAGCAACATGTTTGCGTTGCTGTTCTGGGAGTCACTGTTATGTTCTCTTGGAAGGGAGAGCATGAGTCGGTTGGATTTTCCACTAGATGAGAAGCACAAGTCCCTCTCAGGTGGCATATCAGCTTGGCTGGAATTACCATCGGAGGAGGACACCGACGAGGCGGAGGAAGTATTCGTACATTTCCCTTTGTGTCGCTCGTAATAAGAGAGCAGTGCTTTCTTCTGAATCGCCTTTAAAGTCATGTCAGCCACTTTATGTTTCTTGTCAGGATCCAAATAACTGTAGGTCATGGGATTATCGCCAGATGCAGCAACTTTGCTGACATTTGTGGAAGATAATGACTGCATAAAACCGCGTGGTGATACAGCAGTAGCCCTATTTCCTTGGGAAGATGATGACGATTGCCATTCATTTTGTTGCTGGTTTTGTTGACCAGAGGGATTCACATGTTCTCCATCAATGTATAATCCCGCTGGAGAGTTTTGAAGATTATTGAGAGAGGAACTCTTAATGAAATTTGAGGCCAGGAATGCCAAGTTATCACTACTTTGTCCTTGTCCCATTTTGGGAGAGGAAGTTCCACTCGTCGATGGGGAAGCACTGCTTTGCTGAGATTGCTGCTCGAGTTCCATAATTCTCTCTGCCACGGACGGTGGCTTGCTTGTGTCGATCACGGGGGAGGATAACGAATGCGATAGGGACTTGGCACCTTTGAGATTCGAAGTGGGTGGAGATGAAGAAGACTCGCTGGCAGCGGAATTTTGGAATGTTTGCAGCAACTTGGCCATTTTTTCGGGGGTACTTGTGGCGGAGGAACTATTACCGCTGTTTCCTTTTGAATTTGTTTTATCCACGGTCAGTGTGTTTGGTCGGGTGTACGTATTCAGGGGGAACTTTTTCAAGTTGGGTGGTTGATTACTGCCACCACCACTACTATTATTGCTACCACTATTGTTATTATTAGTATTATTATTATTACTAGAATTGTTTCTGTTGCTACCGGAAGATTCCATTGTTGTGTCACTTGAATGCCATTTACTCAAGGAAGGGGAGGATCCATTCAAATGCTCCATTTGGTTTCTATAGTTACTAGACATTCCATTTTGTTGAGGGGAACACGACATGGCTGTTTGGTCTGGCGTAGCTGCATGCTGCTTTTGTGGTGTGGAAAGTCGGGCGGAGTGAGCAATATTTTGTTGTTCCTCATTCCACCCACCACTACCTTTCCTTCTGCTTATGTTGGAGGGGTTATGTTTTAAAGCGTTGCCCATGAGTACATTACCCATGTTACCACCACCCCCACCAATACCACTTGCCAAACTAATGTCACTTGTGGAACCATGCCACTTTAGGGTCTCGGTTCCTGAGCTATTGCTCGAACTGTTTGTCACCACTGTAGTAACACTTTCCCTGCCGCTCACTGCCGCAGAACCCAACTGCGCACCCATTAGTCCAAAAAGGGGATCGTTGGGATCGCAAATACCAGATAAAGCAGCTATACTCAGAGCTTTACTATCACCAGTCCAAAACTGCTGATTATTTTCTGACTCCCGACGCAACTGATCAAGAAAAGGAGTTCCACTAGATATGTAGGAGGAGGAGTCGGAGGATATGTAGCTATGATACCCTTCTGATTGAGGATACTGCGTGATCAACTCTTCATATTTTTTGGTGTACAGCTCGAGATCTTCTTGTGTCAGTGGCTTGCCTGAAGATTCCTTTTCAGGGATAACTCTTTCAGGAGGGGAATTGGGGACTGCATATTCCTTTTCACCACCTCCACTGTTTTGGTGTTGCAAGTGTTGCTGCGGCACTTGTTGTTGGGGGTTCATGGGAGTTTGGTAGTAATGGAGCATGTTGTTGTGCTGCTGTTGCTGCTGGTATTGATGTGTGTTGTAGCCGACCATTTGGCCATTCTGAGAGTTGGCCATTAAATCACGGTACAACATTGGCGGAGGCACGATACTGCCGCCACCACCCTCATTATTTGTTGGTAAACCACCGCCACTTGGTAATTGATGGTGGGGGTGTGAATGAGGGTGATGATGAGGACTATTTCGACGTTGATGTCCCGTTGGGATCATATTTTGGGAATCTGCATGACTTGCGTATGCTTCCGGTGGTATACGTTCGCATTTTTCCATGACAGTTTTCAACTGTTGGGTGTATGAATGATTCGCTCGTTTCATGTACGGCCTAGTGTATGACGGCGTCTTCTCTTTTGGGTAGTCTGTCTGTTCCGTCCAGGATTTGCTGCGAGTACTTCCCGAACCTAACACTAATTTTACCGGTTGACTCTCACCTGCAGGATCGACCTGTTGTGCAGAAGAAACAGGGATGGGCCATGATGGATACTTTTCGTGTCCGGGTCCGTAACGTATATGTTTCAAGCTAGATGGATCTCTGACAGGTGCGGAGTTATTATTATTGTTATTGTTTAAAATATTATGGTGATGATGAGCATCAGCAATTGAATTCCAGTTTCCTCCAATACAACTGGTAGGAGTTGAGGTTGTCATTGAGGAATCATTGTTTCCAGACATGGCTCCAGTACTGATTGATTTAGTATTAAAATTATTTGTACTACCAGTATTGTTATTACCAGGTTCAACGGTATGGCTTTCTGAAGGAGTGCAGTGTTGAGGTGTTTGAGAAGCTGAATCGTCTTGTTGTTGAGTGGTGGGACTATTGTTATCACTTTTTTGCTGCTGGAGATTCGGGGTGGAAGGGTAACGACCAGGTTCAGGTGTTGCACCAAACTTATCATTAGGATTATGCAGCTGCTGCAATTGCACTACAGAGGAAGATAATGACTGCAACGGTTGACTTGCTAGACATGTGCTTGAGCCCCCAAAATGGTTATACAGTTTTTGGTGTGGGGGCTTCGGAGGATAAACTTTCCCTAAAGTGTTCACACCTGTGGACAGTTGGGGGACGGAACCCTGTTTGCTGTGATGATACTGCTGCTGTTGTTGAAGTTGTTGCTCGGTTGAACCTCTTGGACGGGGATGTTGAAGTAATAACTTGTTTGCTCCTCCGGTGCTTCCCAAATTTGGAGTTGAACGAGCAGGCGATAATGTTGGGACAGGGATTGTCTGATAAATTGGCTGGTTTTGTTGGGACTCTGCTGGGTTTGTCGAAGAGGTTGCTGCTGCTTCATCTGCTGAACATTTTTGCTGGTGCTCTTGTAATACGGCATTTCTCAAACTGGGAGTAGACTTTGCAGCAATTTGACTGTAATTATGGTATGCAGACGCTGCAGCTTGGTGACTATTTAGTGACGTCTGCTGCTGTTGGGGTGAAGGAGGAATGTTTCTGTACTGCTGAAAACCTCGATAAATCCCAAAGTCGTTAGAGGACCCAATACTACTGCTAGAAGCATGATGATTTCGAGGAAGCGTGGAATACACGGAAGCTTGCTGGATTGCGGCGGAAAATCCTCCAGGAATGGGAGGAATGGACTGAGGATGCAGTAATTGGTGTGTTGATGAGGATTGTCGACATCCGTACAAGTTTTGATACTGATGGAGACCTTGAGTTGATCCGGAGTGGGAACCACCACCTCCAGAATTTAGTACTAGAGACGAGTTGGATTTTTCAGTGGTCCAAATAGCTAGTCTGGAAATTAAAAAAACAAAATAAAATAATTAATAATTATTGTTAAAAACTTTTCTAATATACATATTAAACTATCTAGTTCTTTGAATCTTTAAAAGTACACAATGGCAATTCCTTTCTAGAATGTACATTAAAATGGCCATAAAAGGAATAAATGTCTCATGTTCCACGGAAAATGGTTTTTTTGAAACTCGCCGATATTGATTGAAACCATACACCATTTTCCTGTCTAAGTGATGAGAAAGATGACATCACCATTTTATCTATAAATGGTGTGGAGTGAATAGGTAATAAAAAGTGAGAAGAGTCAGAAAAGTACAGGATGTTGCCTGATACCTGAGACGCTAAAATTACATCTAGTATCAAGCGGATATATATCTATTCACCGACGACATGGAACACCACTTGATAGCCAATTTCCATAATCGAATATCGTTTCATGTGAAAAATGAAATTATGAAATGAAAATAAATGTGAGTGTAGTTTTCATAATGACCCTTGACAGTTATAGTGGTTATTTGACACCAGAATTGAAGGTAATAACTATATGACTTCTGTCATCGTCATCATCATCATCATGGAAAACACTAGAAAGTTTTATTGAAATTCATACCGTCATTTCTAGTAATACCCTCTTTTGCCATTCGTATGATTTCTATTTTTCACTGAGTAGATTATTCAGCATTGCAAAAAATACATATTTTTTTATAATTTTACCTAACAAATCACCACCTACTAATATTGCAAAGAAGCTATGTGGTTTTACGTGATGAGGTACCTTGTTTCCAGACTTATTTTCCTGGAATTATTTCTTCATGCGAAGAAATAAAAAGCCATTTAAATCGAAAATTTCCTGTCATAAAAAACTAAACTAATGGTTTGTTTGTCAACTTCAGGTACTCAATAGCATGCAATATTGAAAATAGCGAATACTCATTTCTCATTGCGAACTGTACAAATGGAATTATAAAAGAGTAACGCATGATATGGTTATGACACTGCAAGTATGATGCATAATATTATTATTCGCAGTGAGTCATACTGATTCTCTTTGTCTCTCAAATGTCCTTCGTTTGTTTTGGATTATATGGCTTGAGCCTATTTGAGTTGTGCTAATAAAGTACATTCGGGTTCGGGACTATAGTCACGTCACAGTAACAAGCAACATAGTAGGCACATTATGCAAAGTTATCCTCTACCTGTTGTTAAAAATTACGATGACTAATCAAGCCCATCCTAAAGGTAGCACAATGAAACGTTGCCGTTTGGTTTTTACTAAAACTCCAATTACCAAAAATTCTAAAAACGTTACACGCATGCGTGCGCAATGACGATTAATATAAAGTAATCTTTGAACTTACTTGAATGATGAAAAGATTGCACTGATTTTTTTCTAAACACTATTAACAATGATATTAAAGCACCAATTACAATTGATAACTAGGAAATTTGAGTAACTGTAATTTTTCGCATTCACTACTTTATGGCACAATAAAAACTCAAATCTATTCAATTTAAAAATAACGTATTTCCTTCTTTTTTTCTGTAAAAAAATAACCTTTGACAACCAATTAAAAATCCAACTAAACTAAACACCTTGAATATTTCTTACGGGAAAAGTCTTCGGTATATTTCGGTAAAATTACGGGTTGCTATAACGGAGGAAACACAAAACGGGCACCCACACGCAGACACGCACGCACAGAAGCACACGTTCACTGACCATTTTTGAATTAATGTGGTTGGTGGATTTGTTGAAGATGCGTTTTTGTCATAACCACAAATTTAATATATGTTGCGAATTTGCAACCCGATCAACCACAAAATAAAAAACACCACTTTTGAAACACAAAGATCATCAGCCTCATGAACCGACAATTGTGATAATGGAGAAACAAAATAAGCAATGTATGGACAACACACACACCGATTTTTCATAACCTTGCCAAGTAATAATTTGATGATTATTATTGCTTGTTCAACCAAATCACAGGAGTACAAGATTACATGGCGAAAAAATATAAAACAACCAAAAAGTGAGCGTCAATGAACTGTCTTCTATCCAATCCAATTCTATCTCTCATCAATCTAATAACTTGATTTTGACTTTTTCACCGAGAAAAAATATGATCAAAACCGTATTATCATCACGAACAGGAGAACAAGACACTCGATTCAAAAAAATCATTCAATTCAAATTTCAAAAACCCAACACTTGTTTAATACCAAACTGAGTATGAAAAATGAACAAAAATATTAATAATCATATATTTTTATTTACGGCTGTATAGAGAAGTCCGAACAAACTTATTTGACAGTCACGACGATAAAAACAAACAGACCAGCAGGCCAAAATGAGTGATCATCTTCATCATTATAATTACCACTTGATTTCCATCACCATCATCATCCTTGCACTCGAACTAATGTAAAATGTGTAATAATAATGCAGAGCATCTCACCAAAATGCAATCAAATTAGGCTGCTCTGCTTGTTCTTCTTCTTCATGAAATATTATGAAAATTAAGAAGAAAACAGGCCGAAAAAAAAATCTTCTTGACTCTCCGCGTTAATGACTCAGTCAGGCACAAACACACACAGAGAGAGAATTATTGCATGCGTTGTTGGTGTGTCTAGTCTGCGCAACTGTCAAGCTACAAGAAGAAGAATCGCTTTTCCTTCAATTCACATCACAATTCACACAAAACTCAACAACTCACACATGTACTATAATTACATTGCAAACTATATTTTTCTGCTCTGTTTCCCGATTCACCAGTAGTACTATTGGCAGACCAGACGAAGAAGTCAAGAAACAAAATAAATACAAGACATCATCTCTCACACCGCATCAACATCAAATCAAGTCACTACACGACCGCATCATACTTCAAACTAAATTTATCCAACAATGCATACAAGCATACAAACATGACTTGACAAGAAGATGCATGCATTCCTTATTATCATTTTCATCATTATTGCTACAATGCGAGTCAGAGAGAAGAACCAACAAAGACACAACAGAGAAAAAAAAATAGTACATGTGTAAGTTTGATTTAAGAGAAGACCTACCCATACACGTTGCAAGCTTCTTTTACACACTAGACCAGCTTAACCACGGAGAATAGAGGGAGAAGTGTTTTCTTACTTCTTATTACCTGGTCTGTTCGAATGTGAAAACTTTGTAAGAATGATTTTTTTTTTCAAGTCTCTAGTCAGCAGTGCCAGTGCGCATGCATGGATAACTGCTTTCTTAGATAAGTAGAAGAGAAGAAACAAGTTAGTAGCACAAACAGAACACATCTTTTTATTCCCATGCCCAGGTACATCATTGGCAGGTAAGAGCGTTCAGGTAAGGAGCATCATGCATTATCATTATCATCGTCGTCGTCTCAGAAGGACTCACATTTAAAGAATCGTATAAGCAGAGGCCCACTTTTTTAATTTGCTATGTTTCCTATGTTGTTGCTACACAGACAAGAACATACATTGTATTATGTTATAGGTATACAGAGAGTTGCATTTATTTGGGTTTTTTGTGTCTTCAGTCTATGTTATCATTGAGGACCATACAATGTATAATGGATCCTCAGTTCAGAAAATGAAAGAAGCCCCAAACTTACCTTGCGTACTAATGCAAAGGTATCTATGTACAAATGTATGTACATTTACTCATCATTATCCTCATCAGTATCTATTTATTGTATACTTTGTACCACTTCACCAACTCTACGTTGTTGCGTTGTTGTCTCATGCTTTGCACTACATTGTTGTGGTATTGTTAGTGTGACTGTTTAGGCGAAGAGTCTGAAGAAAGCATTGAGAGCATTGGTATTCCAAAATATATATCTGTGTTTGTGCTTGTGTGATGATGTGAGTGCAATCATTTGGCACGGTAAAAGCACACATACACTACTAAATACATTATCAACAATGGTTCGTTGTTAAAATTCATAGATTTGCTGTGTGTAGACATGATCTATTTAAAATAAATTTGAGAAGAAGGAAAAAATGGAATGGGATCTGGTCTGAAATGGGTTTCCTATTTCGAAGGGCAATGATCAGTGTTATTTTATAACTATAAGAATACTATATTGGAGGGATTGGCTATGATGATTGTTTTCTGTAATTAAATTATTGATGCGAGTAAAGGAGAATAGCTTTGATGATGATGATGATTGTTATAAAATTTAACTGCCACATTAAGTTCAGCAAATCGAAGCAAATTAATAAATTAATAGCAAACAATTCTTGGTATCGTAAATTGCGAAATGTTTCACACATATAAACAAACCAAACAATGCAACAATATAATATGCATAAATAGTGTTTCAAGATGCAGTGTCATGTCCTGAAATTTGTAATGGACAGAACTCGAACAACTCTCGACTCCAACCAAGCTGTGACAACAAATCTGAAAAGGGGCTATATAAAACCATGAGTGTAATATTTTTATGCATACATTTTCTGTGGTGTGTAGTCGAGTGTGTAGTAATGAGATACAATATTATTATTACTGCAGAAAACTTTTTTGATACATAAGAAGCTTTGAAGAAGGATAATCAAAAGAGACCATTCAGAAAAAAAACCACCTTGAGGCTAAATCACAATCACGACACGACTGACTCCAAATACATACATAACAAAGTAGATAGAATAAATATGTAGCGGAGCGGAGGCAACTAACTCAACCAAACTCAACGACTTGGCACACTTACGAAGAACCGTCATCATCACCAACCATCATCATGAGCATCCTTTCCTTTCGTTATGGTATCGGTGGGTCGGTTGGTTGTGTATGCATAAGTAACGCAACTCCAATCTCCACTACCACCACAAACCACTGTTTATTGTCGCAAGGCAAAGAAGGCGAGTTCAAAATTCAAAATATACATACATCACCGTATAATATACTATACATCCATAAAAATCAAATCATCTTTGGATCAAATGATATTACAAAAGTACGACCTGTTTTTCTTATCCCAATCATGTCCAAAAAAATTATGTTCACCATACAAATAGCCGACGACGACGCTAAGCTAAACTTCGAGCGAAGAGGATAGATAACCTTAGAAGTATAGTATATATTGCAATTCGCAATGCTAAAACTGGACGATGAACGTTAGTATTATTTTGCATTTTAGACAGACAAACGTACGCAAATCGGACAAGTAGGTGTTGTAGTTGCCGCAGTGTATTGACCGTACAAAATTTTTATGAATTACAAAACTCTTTCGTGATGATGATGCTGGCTGATGATGGATTCCGCACAAAAATCAATATTGATTGGGCTATATGCCATAGATTCTCTGTCTGATTGCATTGCGTTCATTTTTTTCTCTCTCGCATTTTGACAATCAACAATGGCATGAGTTTAAAACTTGTATTTTACAACAAACGAAATGGTAGTACAACTTGTATACACGCAATCTCACGTTACAAGACAAAGCCTTACCCTTACCCAACGTACAAAATTGTGTGACGGCTGAAAGTAGCACGGAAAAATCATTTATATTCCATTATGCTTGTATAGAAAACTAAAACAAAAAAATAAGGCAGGACGAGTTGAGCATTGAAGGATTTTAATTAAGAGCCACAAAAGTCAAGTTACATGTTCTAAAATAAGCGGAGAATCTCCAGACCAGGTTTCTCGGCTTTGTAATTTAATATTCGAAAGGTATCTGAATAGAAAGGGAGTTGAGTGTGGAAGTAGTCAGTTTTACCATATCAGAATTTGTGACTAAAAGACTGACTACTGAGATTATAGATAGATCGATACGATACAACAACAGATAATCTCCAACTTTGTAAAACTTGACGTTAACGTTTATTTGCATTTACAATAACTGTCATCGACAGTTAGTTTCTAGATCCGCAAAGTTTTTTTCTTCTTTTTTTGATTGGTTACCTACCTGCCAGTAGAGACGAGTAAATAGAGATAAAAAAATGTAATGAAAGTTTGCAAAATGCTTAATTTTTTTAAACAAGCCAAGCTACTCAAAGAAAACTGCAACTTGAAATCCTTGTTTTTTGGGATTAAGGTGCATATTTTCTTACATAATTGCTTATTGAATATTCGAGTGAGAAGAGAATACAAATTGTATTTTTCGTCAAAACGGCTGTAACAGCTAAAACTGGCAACAAACAAACAACTGTTTATTTTATACTTTCGGTTATTAAACTTTCCTCAAAGCAAATAAATCAATCAAGTTGCAGTTCTTCTTTGGCTGATGCACTTTTTTATACAAATTATGCGATGAATTACAAATGATAGGTTTTTTTCTGAATTCTTTAAATATGCAATTAGCTTTGTGGAGAGTGCAATGTAAACAAATCAGAACAGAAATACATAACTGAAAGTAGAGAGTACAGACATTTTGATAATGATACAAGTGTATAAAAAGCAACCGACCCGCCTATTTGAATTTTATACATTTGATTTGATTGCATTGCAACTTGCAACTATACAATGCAACAATCACAATTCACAACCCAACCACAATGATCAAACAAACCATTTCATTTTCTTTCTGTTCAGCTTAAAAATACATGAAAATGCTGCTGTCTAATTTGTGGAGCATGACATAACTCGCTACCGCACCCACATCTTTTTTTCCTACAACAACTAAATATAATGACTTGACTTGGCTCAAAAAGTGAAGCATACATTTTTAATTTTCAAAAGACGCTTGTGTAATTAATACAGACTAATGGCATTACCATTAAAAGAAGAAAAAAACGTAAATAAAGAGCGTAAAAGGAGTTTAGATTCATTACTGCACATCACAAAAGATTATATACATATTTTACTGAAGTTGAGGATATGAAATATTTATCTTTCCATCATGTATGTATATATTTAATAATAACTTGAGAAGTAAATGAAGACAGAAGCAACAAAATTGATTTTTGTTGATGTAGAAAATTAAGCGTTTGTTCATCTCTATTTATTTTACTGGATGAAAAAATTCCCTTCTTATTTTAATGGAAAACACTATCTACAATGCTAATAATAATTACACGTTTTGCATCTTGCACCGAACCTGAAAGCTAACGATTAGTTTGCTTGTTGTTGAATTGTAAGCAGTTTTGCTTTGGTGTGATGATAGCAACTCCATCAAAATCTATGCATAATAATCATAATAATAATATTCATCTCTGACAAATAATGGTATCATTCAACCGTTTTAACAAGAATCTCAAATGATTTCTGGAATTACATCTTCTCTCTGTTTAGCAAGTTAGTCGGCTCGGCTCTTCTCGTCCGTTTTCCTTTCGCTGATAAAACAATTTACAAAAACTTCTTCTTTTACTACTTGGCCGGACCAAAGTTGAATGGGATACTAAAACCATAATGATGATCAAAAGAACCAAGATGATGATGATGATCCGATCAAATCAAAGCAAATCAAACGAAGGATTTGAAAAAAAATGTAAAAAATGTAATACATACCATAGAATAGTCAATACAACAACTATTGCCTATTTTGCATTTTATTACTATACTTTACTATTTTGTCTGGTTTTTTTGGTACATCATATCATCGTCCAACGAATTGGGAGTGCTTGTTGCGGCTGATGATAATGATAACAATGAAAAGGGTAGTATCCAATCAACACACATAGAAAGAAAGAAGAAAAAACCGTTGATTCACAAGATTTTTGTTTCTACTGGCTTATTATCACAAGTCTTTGACACATCATCGTCATCATCATGATCATCTTTTACGAAGCTCTACTAGTAAACTTCCATTCTACATGAAAGTGCATTGGTTGGTCTGGTCACATAGTCACATTTGTATATAAGCAGCAGTTTGTGTCCGCACCATGACCTCTAACCATCATCATCACCAACACACTCTCATACAACAGATGATAAATGCAGGTGAGGTGGTTGATAAAGAAGCCATAGCACATCCCATCACATCATCTCACATATACATATCCTCTATCTCACCTGGACTGGCCAATTTTCATTATTAGAATACAAAAAGGTATATCTGCTCAAAAAAATTACATAGTCAACTCGTACATTTTTTGTTCCTTTTTGTACACAAGTTGATACCTGATAGCCAATTGTGAGTATTAAGCTCAACAAAGTATGAAATGTTTATATACATACTTCACAATTCACAATCATGTTTGCAGGCATTTGAGAAAAGCTAACAAAGTAAAAATACGTGCAATAAGAATGCATGGAATTACTGCACAAGAGAAAGAAGGCAAGATGATGATGAGGATGATGAGGTAGTCGTGAGAGTGAGTACACCTATAAGCCGACACCTGACACCAACGACGTTTTTCTCCTCTGTTAGGTCCTTTAGTTTATTGGTAAATGATAGTATACCAAATACACAGCAATAATACCAATGAACCGCAGCAGCACCAACAAAAATCCGAAGATGAGAGGATGATTATAATGCATATATAATTTTTTTAAGCCCAGCTGCATAGTAAGTAGGAAAGGACACAAGGTAGTAATAACCCCAGTGCATATTTGCAATCATGCAGTGCAATGAAAAATCATTGAATGAAAATTCTTCCTTGTCGTTTTCATTTAGATTCCCTTGTACGACAATAAAGTGAGCTGGACATGGACACGGATGGCTACACATAGTATTCTAACTAGCATATTATTATCATTGTACACACGGTTTGCTTTGTTTTGTTGTTTCTCGGGATGTGACAATAACCTTTCAGCCAACAAGGAAACTTCAACTTCTCAAGAAGTCAGTTCTGTTTTTCTCCCAAAAAAAAAGTGGACATGATGTGTATACAAGACCCATGAGACCCATCATCTCTTCTTCGTATGACTAGACCAGAAACGTTGTCAAAACTTATTCGTCTTGTTGTTTGTTTGTTCTGCGTGGCGATATCAAGTATTACTGCAATGCTTGTGGGAGTAAATTACATACAAAGAGTGAGGGTGCGTGCTCAACAATCAAATGCAAACGATTTTCTTCTTCTCGAAAAAAATATGTATGCGATATTATTATTATGGCACTCTGCTTATTGTTCAGCTATTATGTATTATTATCTTTACCGTGGCATTCACCATTTCTCACGGGCAGTTATCATCATCATCATTGCAGTGTAGTGCCATATCGTTTTAAGTAACATAAGAGATATTACTACATATGCATTATAAACATTGACAACACTAAAGCGTGTAAAATAATTGAACAAAAGACTTTCTCTTGTGAATTGCTCATTCAGTTCAGAGCATATACATTTTTTGGGGGCTTCAATGACCAAAGTCACTAGTCCTGATCATCACAATTTTTTTTTGCTTCATAACTTAAAACCCTCAGCTTATTTAACAAAAGTAGCAAACAGCAGTGCTACTTTCATTTTTTAATGGGCTGAAGGCTGTTATGTGTATTTGTGTTGCTGTTAACTTTGCTTGGTCTGCAATGGCCTCCTCCTATTATTACTCTGATTATTACACTGGATTGTTTGCATAATACCTCAACTTAATAGCATTCTCAATAGCAGCTTACTCCTCTCACAGATTGCTCTCCTGCTTATTGTGTACTATGTTTATATTGTTTATTACTTATTATTTTACATGTGAATTTTTTTTTCATTATTGCACTTGCAAGCAAAAAGGATATTTAGTTTTGGTGGATGATGATGATGGTGGTGGTGGTATTATTGAATCGGCTAACCTTGAAATCACGACGACGAATTTGCATTCATATTTTACTTTATTAAAAGCCAGTGGCATATAAGATGCTTTTAATACTATAAAAGAATTGACTTGTTATAAGAGCTGAGCTCAACCTTGCGAAAATCCTCCCTGGCTTTTTACTACAACAATCATGAACCAAAAACCACCGCTATCCACACATAAATAGCTCAGAGGAGTCAGTCACGAAGTAAAACAGCAGCAGCAGAAGAAGTAAAAAAAACCATCTTATGTAGTTCAGTTACAAAGTTTTTTTTCAGTCTGATATCTTAAAAAGTTTGATATAAGTATATAGTCATTTGGATAAGAATAACAGCAACAATCCTACTTTGTATGCATCTATATATATTTAATATCAATAATAAATTGGTAACAATGACATTCGCACTCACAGCAGAAAATAGAGAACATGCTGGGCATTTGAGAGATTTGTAAATTTAGCATTGGCATTATTTTAAGGCACCATTTAACTTTTAAGCAGCAGCATTTTCTTCCCATCCCATAAAAAAAAGTAAGACGACCTTTAATACTGATCCTGCTTATTTATTATTATTATATATTATGATATGGGCTTGTGATGATGATGTTGCGCTGACAATAATAGGCTATCTGGCCGTTAGTGAGTCAATTCAATTTGGATCACAGAGCACAAACAATACAAGAAACTGAGAGGGATGGGGATGGAGAGAGATGCTTGGTTGATAAAAATGAATAAAAAAATGATAGAAAAGAATCGTTGTCGTGTGGCATCGTCGCTGCAGCAACTTTTCGTAGTGACGAATAAACAGCGAGAAAATGACAAGTTTAATTATCCTTATGAATTCCCCCTTTAAAAAAATAAATCATTCAATTCAAATTCAGAACAGTTTTGATGACCTTCGAATATCGTCAGGTGTTTTTGGTTGCAGTATACTGTTATGTTATGCGACTACTTATTGCCTTGTAGAGGGACATCCAAAGAAACCAATTTAAATTTTTGACGAACGACGAACAGTCAACCAAAGTCAAAAGCTTTTTAACCGACAACCAAGACAAGTCATAGCAATATATTTAGCAAGTTAAGTGCTTTTCGTTTGACATGATAAGTAGCCACTTTACTTACTTCTTTTGCATTTTTGAATGAAAAAACTTTAAATCTTCGATGATATAAACGACGTATTATAAAATCGTTGAATTTCAAAAAAAATTGATCTGCCAGACCAGTTATTATCCCAGACTAGACTAGACTACATGTCTATCTTTTTATCGTTTTTTATTGTCATCAACAATTCAAAAATGTGCTGTATGGCAATATACATATATGCATGCAAAAAAACAAGTAATAATAACGGAAACAATAAGCAGTCAAGTAGCAATAGTGGTCCTTGCAGCAACTTCTCAACCAAGTCAAGTTTTAAGTTAAGTAACAATGCGTTTTTTATACCGGTATTGTTATTATTATTATTGATATTGAATTCAAACAATAATCAGTAATAGAAAACCTTGGAGAAGGCTGATAAATCAAAATCAAATCACAGAGAGGCAAAATATGCACCAATGCAATGCATCGGATGAATAACTGTAACCCCATAAGAAAGCCTCATATATGCAACTTTTTAACGTAATGCATCGCATCAGTCCAAGTCCAAAGTATTATTTTTATGCTTCCATCAAACATCAACTCAAGCCACGAAACAAGTTTACAAGAAAGATTTTTTTTATACAAGTGAGCTTTAAGCACCTTCTTTGCTGAATGATAATACTTGCTCCTCGCTCGCTCTTCGCTACTGACTTCTTCTGACAAAAGTGATTTCCTTTCATTTCTTCGTTTCGTTGGCAACATCGTGCCTTACGGTGACATTGATGTTGAAATAAATTCTTTTACAGCTTCACATTTTTGCTTTATAGCAGCAGCAATAATAGTGATGCCTCTGAATGCCCATAACGTTTAGTAACTGTAATTTTTTTCGAGAACTGAGTATCTCTTTTTCTGCTCCTCGCGTGGAATGTGTGATAATTATTACCCAGTCAGTTTAGCAGAAGCACAAGTAAACTAACCGACCTAACAACAACAAAACGGCAAAAATTCGATGATGATGGTACCAATTCTGATGATGATATAATGGCGTGGCCTGTAACCAGCAACAAACCTACAAAACATAACAAAGTAGTAATAAAAAATTTGGGTTTCTTTTCTTATTTCGCTTGAACTTAAGTGTCTTATTTACGGCTTCTGTTATTGTCTTTTAGTCGACATGATATACTAAAAAAACTTAAATGTGATAATAATAACGCTCCGCTGGTAGTGCCTCCTCCATGTATATAGGTTTCTATATCTGCAATTATTCTTTTCTCAGATTATTGGAGCCGGATGATAGAGATGCATCTTCTTTTCGTTTTACGACGTATTTAAATAGAATCACTATTATTAAGTATTTTAGTGTACGGTACCGGATGAAATGAGAGATGAGATGAGCGCTAATTTTTTTTTATGACGAGATGTTTGTATCGTATCATCATTCGCCTAAATGTCACTTGAGTACTTGTAACTTAAGTGTTTCCTTTTGAAAAAAAAAATTGCAGGGAAATTCTCAGGCTTGCTCTTCTGATGTTTTCATTCGTTTAACATCTATTTAAATGGATGTTATATTCTCTGTCTTAAGACATATTATCTTGTATTGCAAGAGGGGAGCATCAACGATGCTGTCAGTTAAGATCATAAAAAGATAGCAGTTTTAGAGAGAAAATTGGGGGTCTTTTTAGCAATTGTTTTCTAGAAAAGTCGTATTTTTTGGGGAAAACGGCACAAAAAAGTATGTAAAAGCAATTAAATTGTTTGTCGTTAACAAGGGCAGCGTTTAAAGATTTTGTTTTCTTGCTTTCTTCGCTTTGCACCCGATTTTATCTGCGCTTAAGTTAGCTGGTTTGATTACACGGGCATTTTTCCACAACAGGATTTCCCAAGCGAAAAAAATATACTTATTTACGTTCAACCCCAAGTGAGGGGTCATCCCCAATTATTTACATGACACAACATTCATGGCTTGTTATTCATTTAGGAAGATGTAGATTAAAATATTGAATGTGCTTTTGCTGTGCAGTGCAAAGATTTTTGCATTAAGATAAGAGTTTTTTTAAAGAGAAAAACTGTAAAATTGTGAACTCAAATCCTAATAGCAAACGGTGCCTAGCCAAGAGAAGTTGAAACATGTTTTTGGTCAATCATATCAATCGGTAAAACACATGGCCAATTCAATTTGCTAAAGAAAAAGACATTTTACCCCTTTGATTATTTTAAAAACGTTGCCTTTTTCACTCAAAGAGAGGCTTAGACTAGATTTGTAAATGATAATGGTAAAAACGCTTTTAGTTATTATCTAACGGTTCTGGTTCCTTTTTGCCACTAAAAATCGAAAAAAGCAGAATGCATCATCATGACATCCTTTTAAACTCTTTGAGCAAACGAGCGTTATTATATTTATTTTATTTACTTGCACAAAAGAAACCGAGATTTTTTTTATATTATTAGACAGTTACACAGTGAGCAAAGGGGCGAAGATTTTTACAAAATGCGTCCAATTTCTTGCTCAACAACACCACACCACCGATTAGAGTCAAACAAATAACCTTGCGTTCCAAATTACAACGAAAAAATATTATGATCGCCGTCACAAGTTGCAACTCACAACAAGTCGTCGTAGAAGAGAGGTATAATATATTTTCAATTCGATGGAGAGAGAAAAAAAATGCAAAGTAAGTAGAAACAATGCCAAGACCACTAAAGCAATAAGGTAAACAGTTTATTTACGATGACGTTACTTCATTACGTCCGTGTGAGAGAGAGAGAGAGTGTGTGTGTGAATGTAACTGCATTTTTCTAACTAAATCATTCTTCTAAAAGAATTTTTGTGACATTACACAAGAACCAAAAAAAATTACGTTACTTGTATTATTTTTCTTCTTTTGAATTGTATGGAAGTATTATGAAAAAAATGTGACGTGATATCTGGTTCTTTGGTAATATAATGGCAACAAGGGTGACCGCCGCACCACTAGCACCACACACCAGCCAAGCCATAAAGCATACTTGACTAAAGGTTCAAAATCCGATACATTCTTTTTTTTATCATCTTATTTTTATGAATATCTTCGTCGGTATAAGCACGCCATCACTAGAAGGAGGATAATATATTTTTAAATCGTGTTTTGCCATGAATGCGGAAACAACAGAGAGTACCAACCATAATACTAACCAAAAAAATTCAAAAGCTACAAACCAAGAACCAACCATGCTGGTTGGTATTCTTGCTTTCATCCTCTTCGTTCGGTCACCACTTAAGATCTTTTTTTCTTAAGCCGGAATTTATTTTCTTTAGAAAAAAAAACTCAAAAGACAAAAGCTTCGCAAATATTCGCTCGTGTGTCCAACTTGACTGATCTCAAGAGTCTACGAACCTTTTTTCTATTAAAGAAAAAAAAATCATTTAAAAAGTAAGTTGCATGTGTGATTGCGATAATATCTTGTTACTTATTTTTCAGGCTTGATGTCCATCCAAAAGAGATTTTTTTGTTCTAAAGGACGAGTCTCTCTCATCGCCAATGAGACAAGCACGGTGGTTTGGTGTGTGGTATGGTATGGTGGCGAGCGGACATTATTAACTCTCACAGGAATTAAACTAACTGACAATGAATGAGTGAGAAAGCCTCTTTTCAGTTTCTATTATGCAATCATAGTGCAATAACAAAAGTAGACGAAAATGCGATTGTTCCATTAAGTTTGCAATAGTGATATAGCGATTGGAATACTCTTTTTTATAACGAATAGAAGAATTGTCGTATAGGTGCTATTAGATTAAATGCTCCTGCAACTTTGTTTTCTAAAGGTTTTTGCCGGAGAGGTCTGTAGAATTGGGAGAGGGAGAGAGAGGTGAACCAAACAAGTAGTGAGGCGGTTGCGGTCGGTCAGCAGCAACACCCATATTGTCAAGTTATACTAATGTTATATGTTACGTATTTATGTATCATCATTTTTTGCATTCTCTGGTCTCTGGTCTGTCTTCTTTTCTTCTCAAAAGTATTTGTGTGGTGTGTGTGTATGTGTGTGTGATACACATGTCAGCTCATTAGCGAGAAGGGAATAATAGGATGAATGTGACAGACATTTCATTATTATTAAATTTCTTCATATATCATCTTCTAACAGTTCTTGAACAACAGCAGAGATGTGTGTAGGTATAAGTTAAATTGTATAAATTTTGTAATGAACAGCTAAGTGAGAAAGAGAGAGAGAGAGAATTTTTTAACTGTTTAAGCTATGTGCATATACATTACATTATACATGTTTCACAGTAATGTATATTTCGTTGTATGTGTGCTTTTATGTCGTTTTGTGTCTATGGAGGAATAATGGAGTAACCAACCAGTCAGTAAACTTGCTTGCTACTCTCTGCTGGTTTGCAAGAAAGATGCCAAGGCCAATTCATACAACAATAATAACAACAGAAGTAATAATCGTTTTTACTTGAATCCCATAAATTATTTGCACGTTCGGTTAGGCTATAGTATTATTGCAATTGGATATTTTTTTTCTGAGATGCAGATGCTATGATGATGCTTTGCTTAAATACTTTCTGTAAAAAGATGATAGAAGATTTAATGTCCCTTCAAACAATAGAGTATACCAAAAGGAACCACAAAACTAGTAAAAAGAGAAGATAAAAGACAAGTGTATTTTATTTTTACAATTGCATTGCTTTACAATATCAGAACAGCTAAAAAAAAGTTGTGTACTGGGAATTTCATCATCATATAATGATTAACAATAGATTTAACAGAGGACACAGGACAAGACGACGGGATGGATGGATGGATGGATGGATACAGAGAGATGTAAAAATAATAATAAAAAAACCGGCTGTTATGCAATCATACTTTTTTTTGTTGGTTGCTTTGAAATAGACAAAGGAATGTAAACACACGTTCTCAATGTTATTATCATCATGACATTAGTGGTAAGCAAGCCGAAAATACTAATGTTTTTCAGTTTTACCAAGAAATTCGCACTCTCACAATTTACTGTAATACAAGGCGACAAGAAATAATAAGATGGACTTAACAATTTTACAATTGTTCTTTAAAGAGTAAAAGTTGGTGGAACTGCAAAAACTGCGGTGTGTTTGATGGTGCTTGAACAAGGCTCAATATGTGTTTCATGTTATGTCTCAAACTTATTATTATTAAACAAAAGCGTTCGCAGTCGTGGTCCTAGTGACTGACTGGTTCTACACACACTCGGCATAATACTGGCTGAAGTTTCAAATAAAATTGTCAGATTTTTTTTTCATTTTTGGTAAACATGTAATAAAATAATTATCTTCACTGCAACATGACAATTTTTTGAAGGAAATGATGCGTGGAAGTCACAACAAAGCGTAATCAGTGAGTTGACTACTTGCTTATTTTGTTATTATTGTACAATATGATTATTTTCATTTTCTTGATTATTGTTGACTACACAGATTTTTTTTCGCGTAATACTCATTTGTCAATTAGACACACAGATAGTAACACAACTGTACCGGAAGATATCACATGAATTCCTTTTAGGTATGAAAGTAAGCACCTTCTCATCTCATATTAACAATACTATAGCTGCTCATAGCAATCATTGTTGGCGTAAAAGTCGACAAGCATGCTATGAACTTTTTATATAAAACTGTGATTTACTAATTTTTTCTCTGCTGAGATGCTTTTTGTCTAGATTATAGATTACTTTGGAATTATAAAAAGAAAATAAAAAAACACTTTCTAATTTGTCCGAAATTGAAATCAAGAAGCTTGGTGGTTTCATCATGATTATGCCTACTTTGTATTTAAGATGGGAGTAGCAAGAAAAGTGGTGACTTTTAAATTGAAATTGAAACACGAAGAAACAATCGTCGTGTGAAGTGAATAACACGTTGTGTTGTCTTGTGTGTGTGGTGTGGCATGGTGCGTTGTGGTATGGGGATAGGGTTGTATGTACCTATTACCACCCCAGCAGTCTTACAAGAGGAAGTCCTCCTTGCTGGCGGCATAACATGCATTGCATACACTTTTCCAACAAAAATTGCTCATTTTTTTAAAATAACAAATGAAAACAAAATCTGTGACACGATATGACGTGCTCAAAAGTATGATTTTGAAATCGAAATTAAAAGTGAACAATTGATACACTCGGGGACGAGACAATATAAGCTTGCAGACCATAACAAATTGTCCACGAAGTCCCTCAAAAAATAAAAGAATTATCTTCCAGTTTCGCATAAATCACCAAAACAGAGAGCGAGAGCGATCCGATAACCAAAACAACCACAAGAAAAAAAATCATTAAAACATAACTGATCGTTTTTCTTAATTTGAGAATGAAATATTAGAAAGAATTTAATAGACTTTTTTTCTTCACATATACCTAGTGCCTTAAGTTTATATAGGTCAATGAGTCATTAGGCCTTGAAGACGTTGCATTATTGCATATTTTTTTTGCTTTCGAACATCTTTTTTATTATCTTTAAACTTTACAGTTTCAAAAGTTTCAATGATCCTTCTCTGTCATATTTTTTTCTTCATTTATTTTTCAATTGTTCGTCTTTTAGTATCTTGGTAACGTAATAGGCTCTAAAAAATGCATATTACATATCGTATAGCAATAATATATATTCATATTACTTTTGAAACTCCATTACAACTACTAATAAAAACAAGCTTATTTGAAGATTCCCTATATCCATTGGCAATATATTCATTCTGCCTGTGTCCTCCTATACTTAATCACGTTTCTGCAATCATTATAATCATCATCGTCATTATTATTATTACATTATTACCATACATTCTTTTCTGTATTTAGAAGAACAACAGCAGCATAGAGCACACCATATATACACATCGCAACATATAGAATGCATTGTGGATTACTTGTCCACCGACCGACCGCCGTCGTCATGTGAGTGTAGCATTGACTTGACAGAAAAGAGCTGATCTCACAGCTCGGTTAATTCATCATCATCTTCATTCCTTTGTTACATTTCAAGAGAGAAACATGAATGAAGTAATGATCCCTCTACTAAAGTTCCTAATAATCTTGCTTATACATTTTGTTTCTAAATTTGAACGTGATGTTCAAAGAAAGCAAAAAAAAATATCAAGTGCCTATTTGCCGTACTACTGACTGACTACTATCATCATTCTCTCACAGAGTATCCATTAAAAATAATTTGGAAACGTAACCAAGACAAGAAACATTCTATCACTATAATAGGGCATGAATGAAATGAAACAATGCCGCTACTGAATTAGCACAATCAACAACTCAAAACAAAGCTTGTTGATAAAAATAGATAGAAAAAAAGAAGAGATGCTTAGTTTTTGAGTAGGTTAGTGTTTCCATGCATATTACGCACTTGATCATAGTACAAAGATTTACAAGGGCTTTTTTGTGTACCTATATTTCTATTACTGCTTATTTTATATTATCCATGCTATCATTTTAGTGCGTAATTACTTCACGCCATTCATGTGTTTTTTGGGCTTCCTTCTGTCATTATCATCAGAGAGGCAGGAGCCCGAGCTTGATGACATCAGCATTGTTGTCAGTAGACAAGCACGATGAACAACGTGCCTACCGTGAGCTACTTGTTTTTTTTCTTCTTTTTTTTTGCAAAAAAATATACCTAATTATGTTACATATGAGCTGTACTAACATCCACTTACATTTATTATTTTGCATATATTTTTTTTTCATGTAAGTCATGTACCAACGTGTCAAACTTTAGAATAGAAAGAGAATCAAAAAATACACTCGTTTTCAAAAGCACGTTTTTTTTATTTTTACACTTTTTGTCTTGTCTCTGGTCTTCTTTGTGTGTGGCATTATGGTACACTGGCATATATTGACTTTTTCTATTCATTACATTTCATTAAGCAAACCATTAACTTTCAATGTGCATATTTCTGCATAGACATTGTATTGTTCATTTTACGCTTGCATGAAATTGCGTACAACAGTAACCAAGTAAATAACTCAGTAACAAATAAATAGTCAACAAAGTATTATCCTCATTACAAAAAAACAGGTAAGTAGTGTTGTAATACTGATGATGATGACTGACACTGCTGCTAGAAAAAAACTATTACTTCTGACGTAATAATTCAAAATTAACAAAAACGGTAATCGGTGTGGTTCCCTTTCATTTTGAACATGAATTTTTTTAAATAGACTCCTGAAAAACAAAACTTCATACATCGCCATTGCATTGTCAAAAGTTGCAAATATAATAGGTATGAATTCAGATTAAACATTTTGTAGTCATTGTATAGCACAGTCATTAAATTAACTCTCGATATCGCTTCACACATAAGCACAAAACACAATGATGATTATGTTGAGAGGACTTTTTAAGTAATCATCTCACTTTTTAAATTATTGTGACATCACGATTTCTTTTTCAAAATAAGCACATGAGACGATGATGATGATATGGTGTGATGGTGGTGGTGTCATTGCTAAGTTACAATTGTCTTGTTCTCACACCATCTCCCCAGCCTGTTTTCGAGGCTTTTTGGAATTGTTTTACGTAGTCATATTGTTCAAAAAACACCAATAAGTAAGTCTGTGACTATCTTTTTTATACTATTTTGAATTAAAGTGCACAGCAAACACACTTTAAATGTAATTGTTCCCGCAGAGAGTGACAGACAACTCCATATGTAACGGCAATGCAATGAAAATTCTTAGAAAAAGAAAGCATTTTTTTGTCCTATTATTATTTATTCTGCAATAACAGTAGGTAAAAAGTAGACAAGTAATACATGTGTATATACTACCTATAATGCATTATGATTATCAGTATTATCATTACCACCATGATTATGATTATAATAAATTTTCATGTCTTTTAAGCTCATAGGGACCAAAATTAGGAGACGCGCAGATGTTGCTGTTGTTATCAGTACCACCACACGACTGATTGCCAAATAAAGTTGGGTTGCCTAGTAGGATCAATGAATGGTGGGAATTGGTAATGTAATATATTATAGACGTACTGATAATGATATTAGTACAATATTGGTGGTTGGTGATGTTGTTGGTTAGGCGATTGTGATGATGTGTGATAATAATAGTCCTCTTCATCATCAACTGCTCAAAACTCAAATCTTTATACATGATTAAATATTCATGATGATAGCGTACTATTAAAATATCCATATTCTCTACATATATATGTTACATTATTGTCAATTTTGTGCTTAATGCGTTTTTTCACCGCTGCCATGCCACCACGGTCGTCAATGTAAACGCGTGTGAAGATGTTTGAACTATTCATGACTTGACTGCTGACTTTGTAGGGATTTTAATAATCGGCAGTGATAGGGATTTTGGATGGAAAGGTGTTAGTATTTTTTTAGTATTTGGAGAAGAGAAGATGATATGATGAATGATGGCTTATGGGATAGTGACATAATGACTTATCCTTTATCTCTTTAGCAACGAACATGTGTACTGGCATGTCATGTCAAGTCAAATATACACACACACGTGTTCATTTACGATTTGTGATTTTCCTTGTCTCTTTTAAATTACCGTTGCCAAAAAAATATAAGCATGTCGACTGCAGGGTAAGTTGTGATGAAAGTAATGGTTTCAAGTGCCTTTTACTACCATCACCATCATTGATGTATCCGTCATTCAGCAATTACTGAAGGATTATTCGTTTTCTTCGACTATTTAAACAAATTACTATAACAACTTGAATAAAAATGAAACAATAACGACAGAATAGACACCGAGACACCTCAGAAAGAGAATTATATTTCACTTTCTCACTATAACAGTCACGTAGAGAGGAGACCCCTTCCACTAATTAGACGTGCAATAATAATCACAATCATGCTCACTGTGTAATCATGATCACTTTAATTGCTATTGAATTGTATATCTATGCATGCATGTATATGATGATAAATTTGGCAATGTGTATGAGTATGGTACTAAATTGATTGTGTGAAACTGCTTGTTTTTTTAAATTCACTTGACTTGAGGAACTTTAAATATTCGACATTCTGGAAATGGGCATTGAAAATACGAAATTAAGATACCGTAGAACACCAAAGTTTTATAAATAACTTGCGTATAATGAGAAGTAAGTATGCTACGGTTTTTAAATATATAATAATATTGTTAAAATTATATATAAATTAAAAGTAAAGCTCATGATGTTCATATAGAAGAACGAACGTTGCAATTACTATTGCAGTCGTACGCTTAAATTTCTCTTTTATCTTCAACTTTAATTACCGACAATAGATTATCTGTATAAATCCCACAAAGTTCACATGAAATTCAGTAAAGGGCAGTCACCAAGTCACCAGTTTTGTGTCAGCAGCAGCCAAGATATGTTTTTTTTACAAGTTTTCTAAAAATGTAAATTATTAGGTTTTGCAGCTATTCACCGATTGTCATCGTCATCATCAACTAATCATGAGCCCTGTGATTGTTTTCCGACCCGACAAGATGTAAAAGGCATCAAATCAAATCTATATAATAGCTTCATTGTAAAATTTCACGTTTTTCTCTTCAGTTATCTGACAATACCTGAATCTAACTAATTAACATAGCATATTAGAATGTATAATGAATTTTGACTATGAAATTTTTATTTTTGGTGTATGTTTCAGCTTTATATGCTGAATATTGCAAAAAAAACACTTGATTAAACCGTTGATGATGATGATAACGAAAATAATGATTATTTTTTTTAAATGTATTAAGTGAGTACACCTGTCTTTATACTTCTCTTCTTGCTAGCTCCACTGTCTCTTTTTCAAGAGTTTATTTTATGGTTTTGATATGCTGCTAGTATTAATTTTTTGAGAATTATTGCTTCCTTCTTTCGTGCAAAATTTCATTATAACTTATTGTTATTTAGTTGTTTTTTTATACTTAAATGGAAATGAAACTTTATACCAAGTCAACTCGAACATTAAACCTTTTTTTGTTGTGAAAATAGCACTACCATTGCTTCTATCTTGCACCATAAAATTTTTGGGCTAATTCAAATAACAAACTTTTAGTTTTTATGTATATTAAAGAATTAAAGATCCCGTTTTATTTTTTTCAAAGTCGTGATTTTGTTTAATAAAGTCAAAAGTAGCAGATGAAGAAGAGAGATGTAATCATTCATAAAATGATCAGGAATCATGAAAAGACGTGTATAGTACATGTCTTACAACTAATACTACCTAATAAGCAAACAAGATAGGAGAAAAAAACTGTCTGGTTGATAAAGGATAATAATAATTGCATATTTTGGAGTATGAAGAAGATCATGATGATGATGAGGTATGATATGATTATGGTTGATGGCAAACATCATGCAAAATGCAACTTTAACTTGTGTGTACAAGATTGCTGATTTATATGGTTACTTGACTGGTGTGTGGCTGTTATGATGATGTTTTGACAGCAGTAGCATCAGGGCATCAGACGGAACGAAAGATAAGATGAAATGGTAAGATTTTTGGTGATGATAAATGAATGAGCTTAGAAGAATATTGGGATGAAACACACCAAAAAAATGTATATTTACTCAAGATGCTGCTGCGGGTTCAACTTGATCTTGATCATGATCATTCCATTATCATATTCTTCACAAAATTTGATATAGATAAGTATGATTGGAGGTGGCACAATCGGGACTGTTATTACCCGCATTTGTGAATACAAAGCAAGCACAACCCAATCTTTAAAAACCCAAAGTACAAGAAAGCAAACAATGGAAACCAAACCATGTTACCACTTTTTCTTACAAACATTTCATTTTTTCACGAATTTGGTGTTTTAAAGTAGATGAAAATACATTTGGCAAAAAAAAACCATTGTACATTCACATAAAGTTGTTGTATGTGGAAGAAATGTTACATGAAACTAAGGAAATAAAAAAGACTCCAGACTTCTCTCTCACAGTTATTTTACTCATGTATTTACAACTGACGTGCTTTGCAAAAAAAAATCACTTTTACAGACTGTTTTAAAATGTTTATTTCCACGATGTCGACCTTTCTTGGTTAAAACATGCGTGTTTGTTATGCTCCTCATTTTTTCATCGTGCTTGTGGTATTGTATATAGTATGTAAATAATGTAAAGTAAAACTCCACGAAAAAAACGTTACTTTTGTTATTGCCTAAAATGAGTTTTTTTTCGGTGTATTATATTTTATGTATGCATGCATGCCTTTTTGAATATCAACAGAAGAACCGTTATCAAATCACATAGAGAACATGATGCAAAGTCAAGACACTCATGTATTACCTTATAGATAAAATTGCAAAGTTTCACGAATACACAATATAATGCATGCATGCATTAGGAAAAACCTGCACTCTGTGTGCTGGTAATACAAAAAATAACATTTTGTTTTCTTAAAAGTCAACGCTGTTATGTAGTTTAATCCTTTTTGCTGTAGTTGTAAGAAAGGTAATCATAATAATAAGCCATATGCCAGCCATGATGTCAGTTTAGCTCAAGCTACTACTCATATATATGTACATTTTTACAGGAATTCTATCAGTACAGACACGGGTTTATGATGATGAGATTTAGTTGAGCATTATAATATATTGAATTGCAATTTTATTCAGTGCTGGCTGGGCTCACTAGAATATTTGTACATTGCAAAACTGTGTTGCTCCTCCGCTCCGTGTATTAACACAATCAATACTAAATAGATGTAGAAAACGCAATGTGCCAGAAAATGAGTGCAGCAATCAAATCACATTATCAGCATTTCAGTTCGGTTCATATATGCAATCTTCCCCTCTCATATATATTTGGTAAAATGAACATGTTTACAAATTTGCTCTTCTCTCTTTTTTTGTCGTGGATGTCGTGAGAAGTGGTGGTGGAGGAAGAAGCAGTTTAAAAGCAAAGGCGGTCTTTAACTATTCACATGATTACTTATGATTTGATTTGATTCTTCTACTCCACATTATTGAAGTATCGAATCAACTAGAGAAGTTGTTAGTTTATCATCCTAACCCTTTTACATATTAGATGACATAAGATACCTTAGAAATGCTTGTTAAAAGGAGCATGTAAATATTGTATACAGGTATTAGATCGCTTCAAGCTATATAACACTTTTCTTCTTTGGTCGTTTTTCGTAGTAATTTGTAATACTGGTTCCCTTTCTTAATAGCCATAAAATATAAAATGGAGTTGACTAAAACACACATTAACTATCTCGCTGCTCCTCTTTAAGTGCGGTTTATCTTTTTTTTACTAAGAGGCGAGGAGGATTGGAGATGAGGGGCTATATAATGTTCTGTTGAGCTGCTGACTTGACTTGACAGTTGAATTCACTGTTGTGGAATTTGATTACTATGCCGAAGATAAGAACCAGTGTGTGTGAGAGCCATCATCATCGTTACAAAAACCACACACTCAAGACAAGTCATCTCAGATTCGGACTATTGTCGCGTTCGCACCATCACAACAGCAGCAAAAAAAATGATACTGCTACGGCAACCGACTGCGATCCTTATTGTTTTGTTAATACAACAATGAGGTTGCCTGTTTCCTTGTGATTTGGTCATACTAATAATAAATGTGTTAAATTTGTTATAAGATTTACGAAGCCATCATATCAAATCACCACCACCACCACTACAGCAGTAAATAAAACTTCACTCTCTTTTGCTCTCAAGCTTAGTTAAAAGTTATTATAATCAAATCTTTGCTGATATCTTTTTGCTTGTGATTTCTGTGCCAAAATGGATGGCGACAAAAAAGTCAGAGGATCGAGACGAGCAATCAAATCAAATGGGATTACCAATAGCAATATTACCATGATTATTTAAGATTGAATGTCATAATGGTTGGATGACGATGATGATGACAATGCTAATAGTTATTTAATTTATACCAGATTTCGAAATAAAATAGGACACACCTTGATTTTGTTGGAAATGCAAACTAGATGCGTTGCAAATTGCAATGCAAAATGCACCTTCAACAAAAGCAAATGTCAGGAGGACAGATTGCCTGAGACAATGGCCTACCTTTTGTAGTTTAGGCTACATTTGCATTGCACGTCACCCAACATTGGACACCGTTGTCAAGTCAACGAAAGAGCAAGAAAATGATTATTTTATGATGATTATTATAGGGCACCCTCCTCCGAGTGGTGTCAATTTGAATTTCGAACATATCAGTTATTTATTATCAATGTTGCCAAAGTTACAGTGTAAACAGCATGGAGCTTTGCGGTAAGGAGTCACAGTTTTTTCTAAGTCAGGTGACTGTTGATGATAATGAATCAGTTTACATGTTATGCGTCATTGTCCTAAATGATTTTTGAGGAGACATCATTATAAATTTGCACTTAAGAAAAATATATATAAATAAATATATTAGCTCACACCGTTGAATGATTTTATTTGCAACAATTTTCAATACCCAAATAAATTTGACGTTGTTGCTAAAATACCCAAGAGTGAAAAGGAAATGTAACATGTTTTGTACAGAAAATAAAAACATATCAGAAAAATGTCATCTCCAAATAAGGAATCAATGCAAAAACGCAAAATGCAAATAAATGCGTGTTGAATTTGTTCTATTTTGAAACTCTGAAAAACAACATGTACAATTCCCAGCATGCAATATGGCTCAACAAAAATTTCAAATAAAACACATCTCGCCCTTTTTACACTCACACCACCACCATCGCATTATCTCATCGTCCTAAAAATTTCTTCGCATCATTAGTAATACAAAAAGGAAATGATTTGAATTTCGTGCAGAATTATCATCACAATCATCATCCTAGTCAAAAAAAATCTTTGATCATGTATAGTCATAAATCTAACACTATTATTTCGATTGGTGCTTTTGATAGCAAGTTATATCTGTCTATTTAATAATAATAAATAAATAGCAACCACGACAACCAACGACGACGGTATCCCTTGACTATCACAAACCACCATTTAAAATTGTAAATAAATAGAAATGGACGTGGTTTCAGAGAAAAAAAAGAAGAGATTAGTTAGTTATTTTAGTTAGTGGTGTTGAGCGAATTGTTATTAGAAATAGATCTGCAGACTAAAAGGTACGGTACGATATATGACATGACAATGAGCTGAGTTGTGCGAGGAAAAAAACAATTTCGACATGAAAATCATGACTATGACCATCGAATCGCAAAGTGATCGTGTCTGTGGGAAAGTGTGTTGAGTTGGGTTGGGATATTCCGAAGAAGACAAAAATCAACAGAGAGAGAGGAAGAGAGACGACAAAAATAAAGATAAGCAAAGCGCTCAACCATAATATTATTAAGAGCAGCAAACAATAAAAAGGGAGAGGAAACAATATGACAATATCACACACTCATTCAACTCACCTCATCTTTTTTTTTTCACCACCACCACTACCACCACAACTCAGGAATTTTACAAATAAACAATAAAAAAAATCGTGTGGTCAGTACCACTTCAAAGTTTTTTTTTTGAGAGTCTGTTTGTAAATCTGCATAATATATTTTTATTTCCTTCTCTGTGATTTGTTTTTTTATCACCGTTTTCTCATCCCACTACCACTACAAGAAATGGGATGAGACGATGCGATGATGAGAAGAGATGCTTTAAAATTTAAAACTAGGATCATGATAACGATAATAAAAAGTGCAAAGTATTTGTAAGTCATGAGTGGTTGCATGCATTCACAGATTCTCATAATCATTTCGATGAGGATTTGGTTGAGTGATTTTATTTATAGGTTTATTCCTCTCTAAAGCCCGCCCCACAACCCAAAAAAATATATTTATTGCAGTCTGAACACAATTATATTTCTGTCTTTCTTTTTTATAATTACTTATTGTGAAATTAGAGCTAAATACATATATGTACATGTGTACTTGACATAAACTGTCGAAAGAGGAAGTAAGTCAGCCCAACTAGAATCCTAGATTAAAAATTTTATAGCATGTTTTTTTTCTTAAGGAGTTTTGCTTGCACGTTTGTTGAGTCAACATGTATGCAATACTTGAATATGATAAAAATATTTTTTTATGTTCCAACTTCCAATCCCCATTTTAGTTTTTTTTTAAATGATCGTGTCGCCATAAGTTCGTTGCTCTACCGGAGGTGCTGTTAACCGGATTCGAAAATCATCACTCATCAGTCATCACCAAAGTAGTTATCTAGCGTAGCTTTAAACTAAAGTAATTAACAGAAGTATGTTTATTTGGATTCACTGGTCCAAAATACAATTATTAGTATTTCTCCATTTTCAATGACTGTTTAGCAATAGTAAAATATAAAATATGTTACACACACGCCTACAACCCTCAATATGAAATGGAGAGAGACAACCTCTTTTCTTGTGCAATTCATTAAAACCGAAAAGATAATAAATGTATGATGACCATATTCATTCGTGTTTGATTAACCAGTGGTTGGTTACTCTGGCCAACTAAACAACTACTACCACACACCATGAGCTCAAAAAATGAAAAGTAGTATTAAATATAAGCTATAAATATATATGCATCAATATGCATGAATGTGTTCAATATTCTCTTGATTTTTTTTTCTGCATCCTTTTGCATTTTACAGTTATATTGTTGAAAGGATGAGCTTGTTTGCAGTTTGCAAGAGACACGCAGTGTATTAGCATTTTCGCGAAAGCAATAATCCAAAATGCAACGCAACCTGCAACCTATCATGATGCGATATGACGTGGACGTGATGTTATGATATGATGGATGCAAAAGTGGTCAACTATTTTTTTTCCTTTAGAGACTCTACATCTACTCAACCAACTGCCTTAGGCCAGGCTCCATCCTCCTCCTCGTCATCAAACCAACGCATTAAAGATATTATGTACACACACAATCAACAATCAATGTTTATAATATACGTAAAAAAAAGATAGACAACAAGAAGAGATTCACAGTGTTACGTTAGTTTGCATTGCATATGGTGGTGCTCGTCCATCGTCATCATCATTTAGCAAAGAAAAAACACTTTGATGATGTGCATCTGCCTTGTGTTCCCATTCAATAAAAATATTATTTCTTCTTGTTGAGCAAATAATTACAAAACGTACGATTATATTACACCAAGTAAAATATAATTTCGAATCTCAGATAATTTGAAATCTATTGCTTGTTGCGTCCCTTTTTTTTAAATAAATCCCGAAAAGGAAATAACATGCATATAGCTCGTCGGAGATGTTTTTAATTTTGAATAATAATAATACATAATTTTAATAGCCAGTCAGCCAGGCATTAGCATTTAGCACTATCTATACGTTTCGTGCAAATAATTTTTTTTGAACAGTATTTGAATGATGACATGACTCTGGGATAAAATATAAATTACCTTTGAGTTTTTTAATGCCTAAGACTTAACCAAGCCAAAATATAAAAAGGGTTACATGAGATGAGAAGTTTAATGTAAAACGAAAATCAGCTATCAAATACGGTGCTTATTTAACATTCCCGGTTGTATTGTTTTTCAGTTAGAAATTCTTTAGATGATGCATTCTTTTTTGGTTGGGAGATATGATCAATTACGTTTGTTGAACTAACAGTAGTGTGTACTTTTTTTTGTATAAAAATGGACAAGAATTTTAAATGAATGAAACGTCCTCCATCCGAATAAAGTGAGATCATTTATTTGATTGTTGTCACGTTTAGACACTCAAATGTACATACATAAACATGTTTTATTAAGTATAAAGCGCGAGTTTTTTTTCAATTTTGCTGCGAGTATTTTACCTAATCTCTTCCTATAGCTAGTCTTGTTCTGTACAATAGACAGAGAGTTTTAAAGGAAGGCAAAATTATTTAAAAAGCAGATTCACAAGTCTGATTTGATATTGGACCATCCTTCAAGGCACGCAGCATGCATAGAAGGATTAACAGTTTTTTTTATTCACAAAAGCATAATGGGCTTGTGATGTGAGCTTCTATTCTAATAGATGAAGTTTCATGATAAGCTTTTTGTTTTGCCAAATCAAATTTTGCAGTGCCAGAAGTCCTCCAATCCAATGGAATGCCGCTGCAGTTAAGCTAACAGATTTACTCTTTCATAAAATGAACAAAAGCGGTTTCTTATTTTTTTACACAAACAGGAGACAAGCCTGTCTTGTGGTTTGGATTTCGTTTCGCCAATAAAACAACCGGAAGCAATACTAGTAGAATGGTTAGTTAGTTTGCAAGAGACAGAGATCAAGTTTACTTTGTTAGTCTTGAGATAATAAAATTTGCACGCACGAAAACCACTGTTAATAAATAAATAATCAGAGGAGTAACCTTCAAACTGGAAATATCATTTGGGTTGGTTGTTTGTTTGTGGGGGATTATATGTTTTTGGTGAGAGATAATGTCACTCAAGTCATTTTTCATGCAAAAACATAAAAGAAGGCATTTTTAATAATAATAATTACAATTACAACAAAGCCGACAATTTTCTAATCTTTCTTGAAAGCCTTTCAATTTGCTTTTTAATACTTTGATAAATACGTGTGAGTGACGAAAACGAAATAGCAACAAACGAACATGAGGCCATTAGCAGAAAACCAAGGTCAAATTCGACAAGTATTTTAGCCTTAAGACTTTACGAGAATTAATGGAGTTGTGATTATGCTCTTGTTAACTGTCTTTCGGTTGGACGATTTAACTTTTAATTTTATGTAAAAATTTAACTGTTCAGAATTATATTTAAAGCATATAGATAAGTCAAAATACCTATTTATTTTGTTCAGGGCACAAGGAAAACCGTACATGTATTATGTATATAACATTAAATGTGTGTTTTACGCACGTGAATTCGTGCGTTTCCTTTTTATGAAAAGAAAGTTTTTTATTTAAAAATTTTGTTGGTGGTGGTGGTCTTCGTACTGTTGTTGCACAACAACAATCTACTTTAATACTCTCGAAAATCGAAGAACACAATTATTTCATTTATTCCACCATCAATTGACGAGAGAAAGGAATGGTTATATTGCAGACATAAAAAATTTGATGAATACACAGATAAGGAAATTAATTTGTACTTGTTTGTCTCATGTTTGCTTGTGACTGGGAACGTTATAACCAAACTTGTAGTAAAGTAATTACAATTTATTGTTTACTTCCATCATTTCAATGTGTGTAATATCCATGGCAATGAATAGATGATGATAAGACATTAGAGAGGTTTTCTCCTATGCTCAACTGTCCATGGATGAGTTACAAGATACCAACTAATTAAAAATATAATGTTGCTTGCAATTTACAAAACATTTATAAATAATAATAGTTGCATGTACATATGCATATATATGTATATACATTGTAAGCTTTTTGAGAGTGATTTACTGACAGGAACCATAAGAAATAATTATTAAGATGTAAACTGAAGTTTCAATTCAATAAATTATTACATAATTGCTGTAAAATTTCCGCTGTTGTTATAAATGGTGTAGGTAATAGTGATGAGGTCTGTTGGGATCAGAGAGTATAAATCACACACGTTAAATTGTAAATGTACATCATGTACAACATAATTAATATTAAATATCATTATTCATTATGTAGTGTGTATACAGGTATTCATTTGGTTCAAAAGTGTTGAGCTGCTAAACTTTTAATTATTACATTCATTTGTTCACTGCCTCGTTAGCACTTCTGAGTTCTGGCTGAGAAAAAGAAAAGAAAAAAAATTGCCCATGTGCATCGTGAGAAAATGTTAAGGACCTTTGAAAAATTCTTACAGATAATTGATAAATCAGCAATTTTAGCCTTAAAAGTTCGACACGTAAAAAGGGTTCATGTTCTTCAAAAAATTAAAACAATCCATATTTTATGGGTAACGTTTTTTACAAAAAAAAATTCAACAGATATTTGAAACATGAATGCATATATTTTCATTTCATAGTTTCAACTTTAAATTTCAGTCGCCAAGAGTGGTGAGCATTTAAACATGAAAAACAGGAGAGATGACAAAAATTCACAGCGGCTACACTTCTTTATTAACTAAAAACCTATTCAAATTAAAATCCACCGACTCTAATTGCAAAGTTTCAAATACATTTGCTGAATTGAATTTTGAAACGAGCAAAGTCATCCTCCCCAAATGAGCATCCCTCTTCTTTAATCATTTAATTTCCTTAACGTGCCAATTGTTGAAGATTGTGTGCAAACACCTTCATATCAATAATAATACCTTTATTATATTCATATGTGTGTCTATACTTACCAGCCCATCTATACACGCGTACCTAGGTTACAAGTATCTTTTGTTGGAGACAAACCCCAAACAATGCATTGTATGTCTGCCTACAGACGAAAATATTGATATTATGATGATGATGAGATGAGTAGGTGGACTTGCATGTATTTATAACTTACACATGGTATAGCTTTATAAAGCCTTTTTGTACTCATTAAATATTAATCAAAGTGAAGGACTCGATGTCATTCAATTCCTGCCTAACAAAAAGGTTATGTTTTGTTGCATTGCTTGACTTACTTGAACATCTTCAAAATCACTCTGGTAATAAGTAAGATAATAATGAATGGTATGAAATCAATGTACCAAATCATACTACACCAAGTCAATTCAAGTCACCGGAAGTTGTATATATGGCACACAACCTACCTACCCAACACAGCGATTACACACATGGGAATTTATTTAACTTGCCAAGTCATAATCATAATCACAAAATTTAACTAGGCAACAACAACTGTCATCATCATCCCATCATTTACATGCATATACTTAACTAACTTTTGTGTAAGTATGTATTTGTTTTGCGTCTTCTGTGTAGTACAATAATGTAGCAAAACAGCCTTGTGTCTAGTTTACTGATCTTATCATTTTTGTGTACATCATCATCGTCGTCATCATCATCAGCGCTCTTCCAAATCAAAAAACGTAACCTTTTTGTTATCATACATGTTTTGTTGGCTATCTATCTAAAGTACATCTTCTCAGCTGCCATGCCATCGTCTCTCTGTCTGTCTGTCGACAACCTTTATCTATTTTCAAAAATAATAGTGCTAATGGCGAATGAATTAGAGGTAATTAGGGGATTATTTATTCAACAACAAAAATACATACAAACAGCTTGTGACACTGAAAAAGATGAAAGATCGTCGCTAAAAATATTTATTATGCGTACATGCCTAAATGGATGACAGATGAGTTTATCTTTTGCTCACACAACAATAAACCAAAGGGCCATTCGATCGTGCAATGCAATACACAATTCATAAAGGTAAGGGTCAAGTACGTAAATATTGTCAATTGTATGCATTTTACACAATACGTTGACAATACAATACATTGACAATTCTTTGTGATTATTACACACTTGTGACTTCGTAATATACCATATGTACCATTCACTAGCTTCCATTCATGAATAATAGTCAAGTGCTTTGAGCTCATTATACCCAAAAACTATACACGAAAGGTTCACATTTGTGGAAACTACACAAAGTTGTATCATAAAAATTAATCAGCACACCGGGAATACCGGCAGATAACCGAGAGCATCTTCATTTCAAATACAAATTATTTTTTCTAATTTGACACGAGACTTATGGCGTATTAGTTTGTTTTAAATTCACCTTGACGCTTTGTTGGGAAGACCGACAGTGATGCTTCTTTAAACAGTAAACTAGATCAAGTGCAAACTAGCTATATTCACTTTTGATAGACGCAGTAATTTTCCACTGCTCATAAAAATAAATCACAATGACTCATATTTGAATATAACTATTTAATTCCAATAGCTGAAAAACTATAAATATGTGTGGATGGATGGTGATGATGTTGGCGTGCCATTAAAAAGCATTTAATTCTTCACGTACAAAATTCATGTCACATGACACCTTGATAACGTTTTCAACGAATTTAAACATTACGATTCAAAAACAAAGAAAGAGCTAAAACTGATAATTAAGTCCTTGAAATGCAGGAGCATGTTCAGCACATTTCAAGTTTTTTTCCCTTTGAGTACGTGCAGCTGCCCTAATTTTTTTTACCACTTTAACTCTTGCAGCAGCACTATAGCATCTAAATCCATCCACTTTTCACTCTTTTTCGTAGTAAGCATAAGAACAACGGCAAATTACATTTATATTTACAGCCAGGCCTCAAGGTATTTAACACCTTCCATTCCATAATAAAATTTATTATCTGCCAAAAGTGTGTTTCCAATTTTCCACAACATATCCTTCACAAGAAAAAAATAGGTGAGATCGCACATATTGTGTGCTATACTGCACAATATGGTGTTTAATGGGCTGTTTTTTTGCACACAAGTAGTGAAGCGCAATTTAGGTAACCGTAAATGCAACAACACATAGCAGAAAACCACGCCACCTCTGCTACTCTAACCACCGTTTTTTTTGACATGACATGTCATGGCATCTTTCTAGCATCCACATACACATACCGACAAATAATATCAATATCACTCTTCCTCTCTTAAATTTGATAGTTAATCGAACCCCAAAATCCCAACACGCACGCATTTGTAAACCATTTGTATGTATTGAGTATCATGTCCTCCAAATCCTATCAAAACAGCTAATCAGCAAAATCCGCCCCCTATCCTCTCTCGCAAATACATTTATCTCTTCTCTAACTCTCTGATTTGATTTCTTTATCTTTGCCATTAAAGTCAGACAAATGAGGTGTCAATACCATATAATTTTCTCCTTAAGCTCTAAAAAAAGTGTGAAAAATATATATAAATCTGTTATTTTCAATCAGCTTATCAACTCAAAAAATAGCATTACGATACGACCATGTCTTTGTCTTTATCGCCGTCGTAGCATCTCTCTACAAAATCTGTGTTCTCACCACACGTACATCTCTTCCCTCAGATCAGATTCATTCATTCAAAGTCTCTGCATTATCTGGGGCATGACAGCGGCGGCGGCATAAGATTTTTTTTTGGTGTTGGCTAATAATGAGCCAAGTCGCCTTACAGAGAGATAGATCGCCAGTAATACAGATAATATGGCTCATGGGCTAAAACATCATCATCATCGTCGTCTCGTCACTATCACAACAAAAGCCAATGCAATACCTGAGGCAACTGCGAAGATACTGTAAAAAATTTAGTTTCATCATTAAAACATGCATGCTGTATTGTTGTAATGTAACAATATAAAAGTAGTAGTAATGATAATGCTCATTCAGATTGCAATGTTGTAGTTTTTATGCACGCCTGTCTCATAGTTTTCTACTCAGCTGCTACTATACTATTGCATTCCAACTTACAACCCACTAAAAAATTCATTCCGATACAGAGCAAAAAAACAGCAATTTGTTCTAGACTTTATTCAACCAAAAACGGATACTCAAAGTCCAACAATATACTCCTCCATACACAAAGTTATTTTTTTCTCCTGTACTCTACTCTCCTATCCGTCACAAAAGTAGTAAAGTCAGGAGGAGCATTTGCATGTCATTCACACTATCTGCGCCTTTAATCAACATCATGATTCTAGCTAAATACTTAATAAAAATCAAATCAACGTGAATCTCTTAATGTTGTAGAGATGTCGGTGGTAATGAATTATAATAATAAAATGATAACTCTGAAATTGATTGCTTGAATGATGACTTGTTGAAATAGTTGTGACACGGTGATGATGGAGATGGAGGCAGCACATCACCATCACAATGATGATGAGTTGTTCATTGGGATATATTAAAACCGAGAGATAAAGAAAATACAATAGAAGCGCTTTTCTACCGAGAAAAAGCGGAAGGCAAGAGGGTTGGCAGATACATGCAATAATAAGTATTTAAACGTATCAGAGTCTCAATTCAGTTTGGATGTAGAACAGACTCGAAAAATAAAAAAATGGTCGCATTGAACACTCATTTAAACCAGGGAACATAACAACACCAGCCGCAAACCATCATTTAATGTGACGCAAAAATTAATAGTCTGACTGATTGTAATGCTTATTAACGTGAGTTCATCTTTCAGGTGAAATATAATATCATCACTAAAAATGCCACGTAGTTGAAGCATTTAAATTGGTGTGTTGCGACAGAAATAGGAATTTCAAAAATTGTATAGTGGGATGATGAAATTAACCAAAATAAAGTAGAAATTTGATATGACGACGATGAGAGCTATAGTCATAATCAATCTGGCTATATTACTGTGAGGAAAAATACGCGAATAATATGTCTACAACTTGCATGCATATAATGTACGGCCAAATTGTTTACTTAAGTGAGTGAGAGTAATTTCTGTACCAAATTATCAGTAATAAGATTTTTTAAATCTCTGCAACATGACCCTTGTAATATGAAAAATTATGTGGATGGCAAAGTGTGAAAATATTCTCTCTCACACTCCGTCAGTCTTATTCTTTTTTTTCCCTTCTTGTCTTTATTTTCGCATTGCTATTGCGTAGTAGTGCTACGCTTTACAATTTAGAAATAAATATTATGATGATTAAATAGTACAATTTGCATATCGCTGTTGCAGATGCATAGTTGCTGTTATATATGTATTTACTAAAGTTTTACATGTAAACTACATACGCACATTTTTCATCATCCCATCACCTAAATACTCATCAAACCAAATAAAATGCAGTGGTAAAGATATAAAAGTAAAATGGAGGTTACAAGGAGCAAAGAAGATGAGCGGATAAGAAGATGATTCGATGTATATATTTTTTATTTTGTTTTAGCCAAGTAAGTGTTGTAGAAAGACAAGACATGTTTTCTTCTTTTTAAAAGCATTACCTGCACATCTCTAAAAATGTTACTGACGAAATATGTGTGTGTACGCAACAGACCAGAATGGTAAGAGTAACACAGAACAAGCGCAAATTAAAGTAATTTTTATTTAAAAGGAAGCAGTCCGCAGAAAAAAATGGTAGAAAAGAAAGAAAAAATACTTGGTAGAATTACTCCAATTGATTCCACTATAATATGCAAGTGTGTAAAAGTATAGTTAGGATATATATGTATATAAAATAAATGTATAACAAGTTGGTACTGGTACTACCCCAAACCTAGCAACATTTAATGGATCAACGCAACGTGTGAAAACACAGACGCACTAAACAAAGCATACACGTTAACACTAATTAACTGACTGCAATACAATGGTTTTTCGTTAGTTGAACAAAACTATTATGTGAGTATGCTTCTCTAAAGCCGAAACCATTGTCGACCATAAATACATTACTATATTATCATTGTACAAAACTATATGCATGCATACATACATATTATTTACAATTTTTCTTTTGATTTCTCTCCGTTCCGTGCGTGGGGGATGAGTTCTCTTTCTTTCAGTTTACCAGAAGAGAGATCATATTTCTTTTAATCAAGTCGTGATAAAAGGGTTGATCTTTTAGAGTTTTGCCAGGTATAAAAATGCCACCACACCTTGTACACATCACCATCATCCTATCATCGTCATCAATATTATCATATTCCTCCTTTTTGCTTCCATTTTTATTTTTATTAACCGGAATCCCAAAAGCGAAATGGGATGCTTTGATTTTCAAACAGACAATATGTAATACTTTTTTTCTTCATTATTATTCGCTTCAAAAAAGGAAGATTCAGAGTGTACAACAATGAAGTGTACTGTATCTTGTGCCCATTCATTTTTTGAAGTATTTCATCTATGGCCTCTCTTGGGGAAGTCCTTTTAGCTATTTTTTTCTATGACTGACTGACACATCAGTCATACCACCCTTTTACTTCGTCGTTTCTAACTTTTGCGCGTGATTTTGTAGAATGACGATTAGAAGAATGAAACCATTTACAAATCATGAATCAGGTGAGAAAGAGGTGAAGAGGAGACATGGTTGCACAAGAAAAACAGAACAGAACATGACTGATCATCTCAGCAGCGCAATGCGATTTTTGCAACAATGAACTAGTTGCAGTAATTTTATAGAAAAAATTATGATTAAAATGGTTATCGTAGATTATTTTATAGAGAGGAGAAGAGTAAAAGGCCCTGTGTAATTTGATTACACATGCTTTGATTTGACAAGTAGGAAATCTCTCCCAAAAGGAATCATTATAATCATCGTCATCGTCATATCCCTTCTCTCCCTTCTTAACTATTCATTTGTCATGCTTACGTTTTCAAATAATTTGTACTCCATGACCGTAACAGATGACAATTCAGTTTTTCCGCTGATGACTAGAGCGGCGGAATAGTTTTTAGCTTAATGGAACGTGAAAAATCAAACAAAAATTTATGCCTACAACTTTCTAAAATAATTTAGACTGTCAACGTAATATTCATCAACTTTTTGTGGGTTTTTTTTCAATTAATGTTATTTTTATACACTTAATAAGATCAATTAGTTTACTGTCATTCTATTTTAATGCTTATAGTGTGGTAACTTTGTCTTCACCTTCGGTCTTTTGCTCCTCATTTGCTACCATGTGCCACGTAGCCAAGAAATCATAATCATTAGTGCCATATCATAAATTTGGTGCATGCCAGGTTATGTACCTAACTTTTAGAGTGTTTTTCGCTCATTTTAATGCTTGCACAATATGCACCTCCGCTGCGTTGCCACCAAACCGGCCACAATTCCTCCTTTTTTGACTCAGTAACAAATTTCTGTTAACTCAGTTATGTTAGTA